>RYFJ01002857.1:0-68799 GCA_003991445.1 Oryza meyeriana var. granulata | reverse complement strand
GGTAGAGAGATTTGGGATCTGGTGGAATGATATTCGGGGACTTGAATATTTACGCACTTGCGTGTTTGGTGGTTGGGATTAGCACGCCTATTTATCGAGGAGGATAGAGGTGTTTTTAGGTGGAGCGCGTACTCCGATGTGATTCTCGAGTAGTGATTGATTTGATTGATGTTGTGGGTATGTTTCTGTTCGTTCGTGGCTGCATGTTCAATTGTTGACAGGTTGGGGTCTCTTTGGTGTCGGTCATCTGTTGTGGCCCTGTTTTTGTCATTCTGAAGTTGTGGGGGTCTTTCTGGTGCGGTGTCGTTGCCTTGCGATGGTCATTGATAGGTGGGTGTCTGCCTGGTGTCGTGTCGTCCGGTGGCCTGCTTGGTCACTTTGACAGGTGTGGGTGGGGCTTGCGAGCCACGATTCGATGGCTGGATGGTGGATAAGGGTACAGGTGTGATACCGTCATGCTGTTGGCGAGGGTTTCCAGCGTGGTCAAGTTGGTATCTTCGACCCGGGTCAATGGAACGGTACAGTGATCCGCAATGTATGATCTAATGGGTCAAGATGTGGACCGGTGTGCGTTCAGGGTCAATGGTCGCTTCGACTTCGGGGATCAATATTAAGGTTCCTCCGGGTCCAAAGGTAGTTGTCTATAGGGTGCAAATTGGACCTCCACCAGGTCATTGACGGGTGACCTGGGTTGCGAGTAAAATGATCATCGCTCATAGTCACTATAGGTTTTCCCACCAGTCAAGTGGTGCTTCCGCGCCGGTCAATGATCATCAACCGGGTCAATATAGGGTTCCACTGGTACAATTGGTACGCTCATTGGGTTCATGGACGGTCACAGGTAATGATCATGCGCTGTGCAGGGTCAATGACCTTCTGCAGGGGCTCAATGGTTTTTCGCTTTCACGGGATCAGGATATTTAAGTTCCCGGCTGCCGTTCGATCATGAAGTCTATTTACAACGGGATGATAAACTTCTGTGTTAAGTCACACCGATATGATCGTGAGGTTCTGAGATAGCTGGGTAATCGAAGAGTGTATATTCATTTTTATATGCAGAGAGAGTTGCGGCCAAGTAAAAAGGCGTCCTCGTCCTTCTCTCCGCATCGGTGTCGGTGCCAAGGCAGTGTGCGTCCTCCTGTTTCCTTCTCATCTCTCCTTCCCACAGGCGGCGTCCCCGCCGCCACCATCGGCCGTCCGTTCGTTCCCCTCCGTTCGCTGCTCACCAAACGGCTTTGCCATGCGCCCTGCGCCCGTCCAGATCTACGGTCTCCTTCTTTCTCTGTGCGGCAGCTGGCGGCTCTCGAATCTCCGATTCTATCTGTGCCCGTGACACCGGCACTGTGACTGTTGTGAATCGGACGGCGGCAGTCAAGGCGGCCATCGTCTAAATTACTTCTAGAAATTGTAAAAGCCAAAAATAGCCAAGTTCCCATTTACTCAAATTGGCATGGCTATATATTTTGTTGATGGGGAAAACATTGTCATCAAAAGTCGGAGAAGGCATTCAATGGGCACATTGACCGCCAATTGTCTGCAAGAGAACCTTCTGGTGGACAACCTCGCGGGGCAGCAGGTATCAAGCTCAATCCTGACAAGTGTGTTTTCGGCGTTGTCCGTGCCGGTAAACTCTTGGGATTCCTCGTCTTTGATAGAGGCATAGAGGCGAACCCAGAGAAAATTGATGCCATTCAGCAAATGCAACCGCCGAAGAGCGTACGCGAAGTACAAAAGCTCATAGGGCGGGTTGCAGCGCTAAGCCGCTCACAGAGCGGACCGATCCTATCCGTATCCGAAATTTTGTGACGGGTTAGCGGATAATATCCGAACCATTTTCACCCCTAATCCTCACCTCAGGCTGGAGGACGTGTCGTCGCCAGACGGGTGGTTTCGGCACTTCAGGCTGGAGGACGTGGCGTCGCTCCCAAACCCTAGCCTTCGGTGGGGACCTGGCGTCTCTTTGGAGCCATCGGGTTTTGGCGCTTCAGGCTGGAGGACGTGGCGTCGCCCGGCGGGAGGTTTTGGTGTCCGAGGGAAGGGGCGGCCGTCGGCGGGGATGTGGCGTCTTTCTGGAGCCGTCGCGTTTTGGCGCTTTTCAGGGCGATTCAAGGAATCACCACCCCGCCGCGCGCCTACGCCCTCACCATCCAGCCGCGTGCGCCTGTGCTCTAAGGTTTTAAAGGGGATTGGAGATAGGCTTGTAATGTTACTTTTGGCACATGTTACTTTTCCAATTCTCTTTACGCACTATATTACTTTTCCTCGTCGATCCGCTCCTCTCGTTCCTTCCGTCACTCGACACAACTCCACTCCTCCCGGCGAACCCTAGGCGGCGGGGGCAGGTGCTGCGGCTGCGGGCGGCCTGCAGCGGAGGGCGCAGGCGTCGATCCGCGCAGCTCCCTGCGCCGCGGGGGGGCAGCGGCCACGGGGCACAGGCGCACGGCGCGGAGCAGCGGAGGAAAGCGGCCGCCGGCGGGCCGGCCGCAAGCGCACGGCACCGCAGTGGGCGGCGGCCACGGGCATTCTCCCTTCGCCGCCTCGACTTGGCAGCGACTGAGGTGCTATTTGGCTCCCTACCTAAAAAAAAATTACCCAAGTTCAAAATCCTGGGTCCGCCCCTGCGCTTTAAGACACACAGCTAAATAAAAGATAAGGATGCATAATAGTCTAAACAGATAAAGCTTTAAGCTTGGTAACCTATAATAGTCTAAACAGATAAATCTTTAAGCTTGGTTTCCTTTAAAGACTTCCATTTCAAAGGTCTGTTACTAGCGACAGAAAAAAACTGGTTGGACACTTGTTCACTTCTGAATTACAAGGATATTTTTGTGAATTTTGAATGCAGCCAGAGGCTATCGAGACTGTGGTATGCCAGTGCAATGTTGAGGTGGTGCAGCAGACCTCGTGGACCAATGGCAGCCCTGGGAGAGGATATTCATTTGTTGCCGAAAGTATAAAAAGGTTTGTTTTGATTCCACTTTTTCTTTGAGAAGGGCAAAAATATGTTGCTGTTGCAGGGTTTGCCGAACATATGTTAGTCTACAATTTAGTTTGGTTTTGATTACATATTTTCTGTTTGTAGAATGGAGGGTGTTCGTTTTGGCATTGGACGATGGATCCTGACCTCTCGCCCGCTCAGAGAGATGATGTTGGCATTGCGGAATGAGATATTTGGTTTGAGAGAAAAGAACACTGATCTGACTACATTCCTTAGTGAAGCTAGGGAAAAATTGGCTGTGCAGGAAGCTGAGATGAACAGGCTGAAAATGCTGCTCGAGGAGAAGATGATAGCTGAGACCAGACTGGAAGGACTGCTCGAGGAGATCACTCAAGCTGCAGGTTTGAAGAACAAACTTGCCAAGTTCTTCAAGTCAGCAGTGACTTCAGCTGTCGTGTTATGTGTTTTAGCTGTAGTCTTGTTGGTTTCCATTGGGAAATCCTAAGTGTGGCAAGTAGTGGTTCTTTTGTTGCTAGGGTGGCCAGAACATATATTTACCCACAGGCAATTTATCTACCCACCGGCCATGTATTTACCCGCCGGCCATTTAGTTACCCACGTGGTACCATTTACCTCCCATGCAGCCATTTACCCTGTGCAAATCGGCACCTTGTGGTTTTACCTCCGTGCCATCCATTTACCTATTTGGCGCCATTTTCCTCCGGGCATCAATTTACCTCGTGGCACGCATTTACCCAAGGTGATCCCATATATTTGCCCAAGGTGATCCTATTTACCCACGTCGTACCATTTACCTCTCGGGCAGCGGTTTACCTTCCGGCATTTACCTGCCCGTCATCCATTTACCCCTGAGTGCACCATTTACCCGCATGCGTCCCATTTACCTCCCTGGCAGCCGTTTACCCAGGTGGCGTCATTTACCTTCCCTGGCATCCATTTACCCACGTGGCAAGCATTTACCCTAGTGGTGTCATTTACCCTGGTCGTGTCATTTACCCCTGTGGCATTCATTTACCCCCATGTCAGCCATTTACCCTGGTGGTGTCATTTACCCTGGTGGCGTCATTTACCCTAGTGGCGTCATTTACCCACGGGCAATTTATCTACCCGCCGGCCATTTAGTTACCCACGTGGTACCATTTACCTCCCGGGCAGCCATTTACCCTGTGCAAATCGGCACCTCGTGGGTTTTACCTCCGTGCCATTTGGCGCCATTTTCCTTCGGGCATCAATTTACCTCGTGGCACGCAGGTAAATTGATGCCCGGAGGTAAATGGCGCCACCAGGGTAAATGACACCACCATGGTAAATGGCTGACACGGGGGTAAATGGATGCCACATGGGTAAATGGATGCCCTGGAAGGTAAATGACGTCACTTGGGTAAACGGCTGCCAGGGAGGTAAATGGGACGCATGCGGGTAAATTGGTGCACTTAGGGTAAATGGATGACGGGCAGGTAAATTCCGGGAGGTAAATCGCTGCCCGAGAGGTAAATGGTACGACGTGGGTAAATGGGATCACCTTGGGCAAATATATGGGATCATCTAGAAGCTTAAAATGGGGGTTTGCGTTGCAAGCAGACATTAGACTCTGAAACCGAGCGCTGGCGGTGGAAACAGACATCAAGAACCGAAACCGGGGATTTGCACGGCAACCAGACATTAAACAGGGGGTTTTGCGCGGCAATCAGACATTGACTCTGAAAACAGGTTGGCAGTGAAAATAGAGTACATTCATAGTTGCAGATACATAGACATAAAGTACATCATTCCTAGACTACTCGCATCAGAGAAACAAAAGCCCCGATCACAGACACAAGACAGAACACCAAGTTCTAAGTTCTCAGGAAGCGAAACAATAGCAGCTAACATAGAGTCTGCCGGATTCAAAGCCATTACCATGGCTGCTATTTTCCGAAGCCTCTGCCAATGTAAGCATGTTTTTTCAGCGTCTTTCAGCTGGAATACATAGCAAACAAATTAGGCCAGTCTCAATGGGGGATTTCAATGGAGTGTCATTTCAATTCATGCTGTGACACATCAGCGAATTTGCTGAGTTGGCGAGGTATTGATGAGGAGAGAGAGAAAACGAGTGTCGTCCCAGTGAAACCCAGCCGGCACCGATACCCAGGCAATGACACTCGATGAAATCTCCACTGAGCCGGTCGAGTTTCATTTCATCACGCTCGATGGGATCTCCTGCGAGCTGCGATGCGCGCGAAATCTCCGTCTCGCCGCCGCCTCCCGCCTTCCCCTTTCCTATTTCGCGCCAACTCCCTCGATCCCCAACACTATATTTCCATCTCCTTTCAATCCGCCGGTCCAAGTTCTTCAGGTGGTCGACAGATCTCCATTGGCAAGCCAGAGGGGAAGGAGACATCGGCGAGCCACCGCCAGTGCCAGTGCCTCGCGTGGGCGGCGCCGGGATGTCAGCAAGCGGTAGGGCGGGCCGTCATCAACAACTGAAGGTCCTTGCGACGGAGCTCCGTGCGACGGCGCTCGACGATGTCGTCGCGCAAAGTTAAGAAGGGGGTTGGAACTCAGCGGCGAGCTGAGGTCTCTGCGATAGCTCTCGGCAATGGAGACTCCACCTCGCCTTCCTCTTCACTGGGAGTTCCACGACCATCAGCTATGCCACCACACGCATCGTCTTCCTCTCCACCAGGAGCTTCCACAGCCGCCATCTGCACGCACCTCAGGCAAGCTTCCCCACTCTGCGAGAGGGGCTCTGGCCTGGATTTGACAATGGTGCAGGCCAATACTCGCATGGAAATCAATCCACAAATCCATGGTAAGCTCGTATCTTGGTGGATTTAATTCCTATATTTTTATTTGAGGGTAGTTTCTGATATGTTTTAGATCAGCCTGTTTATCTGTGTTAGATCTACAGAGAATGTTAGGAATTTCAATTTGTAGCCACAATTTTTTTCCTGTAATTAAAAAATAGTTAACAGAGAATACAAATTTCCTAGCTCTTAGTTTTCATCCAGAGTTCATGTTCCCGCAGATTTGTTGTCTGCACCTTAACCAAATTCCTTTGATATTTTAGGGGATTTCCGCAGGGTGGATTTGTCAATTTTATAAATCAAAATCAATTTCCAGAGCCTCTTTCCACTAGTGAAAATTTCCACCTTGTTGGACTCACTCAAAGCTTCAGTCCATTCTGTCCACCACCGACACCATACCCCAAAGGGACTCCTACGGCACCGCCACCACCAGCAGCACCAAACGTTGTCAACCTCGACACTGAGGCAGATGTTGTCGAGGAAAGTAGGACAACAAAGAAAAGTAGGACAGCGAGGCATTGGACACCTGATGAGGAAAAAAGATTGGTAATCAAATATATATAACATGTTGTTATGTTCTTATTGCATAAGCAACGTTCTTATGTTGAATTGCTGATATTGATTTTTCTTTCAGGCTAGTGCTTGGCTGAACACTTCTAAAGACCTAATATATGGGAACGATAAGAGTCGTGATACATTTTGGGGTCAGATCAGCAATGAGTTTAACAAGAACATTCAGGAACATCTTAAAAGGGACATTAACCAACTGAAGATCCATTGGGGACGCCTGCACAAAAGTATGACTGAATTCAATGGCTTCTTCAGTAAAGTAAGTAAGATCAATACAAGTGGTTACTCTGATGACATGCTGATAGATGAAGCACACCAAATGTGGCAAAAGAAGTATGGCAAAAGGTTCACATTAGAGCATTGGTGGAAGAAGCTAAAAAATGAACCAAAATGGACTGCATCTATTGCACAATCAGAGAAAGAGAAAAACAAGGGAGAGAATGATTCAGCCTGTGACGATGGGGCCCAAGTACGTCCTATTGGGAGAGAAGCAGCCAAGGCACAACGCAAAGGGAAGACAAAGATGAACGAAGTTAAGGATGGTATTTCCATGCTATGTGATAACATAAACAAGATTGCAGAAATTACTGAAGAGCGTAAGAAGGAGCGTGACAAGGTGACAGAGGCACAACTAGAGATCTCTAGAAATCAACTTAAGGTGACAGAGGCGCAGCTTAAGACTGCAAAAGAGCAAAAGGAAGCAAAGTTGCTTGAAGCTTATACTTCGCTCTTAGTCCAGGATACAAGTTAGATGACGCAGGAAGAGAAGGCTTGTCGACAGATAGCACTGACCTCTATAACAAGCAAGCTGTTTGAAAACCATGAAGAAACGGCATAAGGTGAGTTTCAGCAGTAGCTACTTTATTTATCTTAGCTGGATCATAAGGTGAGTATTGTGTAGGAAAACATCTGACTGCATGAACCTGGCTGGAATTAGTTCTCGGTGACAGTATGCATTATTTTAGCAGTCAAATTTAAAGTAGAAAGCATTAGCAAATGGTGCAGTGATTTAGCAAGCTGCTGTATGTGAGTGTTTTAGCTGCAGTAACCTTTTTTTATTCACCTCTTCATTTTCAGAAGCTGAAGTGCACGCTGTTTGGGAACATTGTCAAGATCTGGCTGCTACTGTCCTTGAATGTCTATGAAGTGAACTGAGAGCCACATGAGTTATTTGCAACTTAGTCTCAGTTATCTGAAAGTCTCAGTTATCTCCAGTAGTCATCTGTACTTATTAGTCCCAGTTATCTTTACTTAGTCTTAGTTATTATCTGAAACTTGCTATCTGAAACCCGCTGGCATTTTGGTGAAAATTCTAGTGTGGAACTTAGTTCTGAAGCTATGTGAAACCTGCTCTATTATCTCAGCTAGAATTCTGAGTTAATCTTATATGTGTGTGTGAACCTGTCTACCTTGATGCTAAGATCCTGAGTTATTTTCATACGTATGTGTGAACCTGTATGTCTTCTGACTATGTTCAGTTCGACAGTGGCATGTGTCTTCCTCTCTTACTTTACATAGCTACTACATGTGTGCAGCAAAATGCTTTCGATCAGTAATTTAAAAGGTTGTTTTGTACAACAGTGTGAAATCCCATTCAGTTTGGATAAATGACTACATAGTGTACTTGGTACATTTGATCACAACACTATCCATCCATTAAATGCCACAGGTTGTCTATGAAACAGTGAAATAAAACTCCCTACTGAGAGGGCCAGTTTCATTTCTCAGTCTAGGTCCACGAAGCTGATGTGGCAATCTTGGAAACAGTAAAGTGAAACTTGCCACTGAGACTGGCCTTAAAAGAGTAAGATGGGAATAAATGAGCTATCTGTTAATAGGATGGCACGGTCTTGGCATTCTCGGAAAATTCGAGCACTCCAGGGGGACATTGAACATATACATTTGGATGTGATGGTAGTGAAGCAGGAATTTGGTAGTGTTAGTGCATCTCAGATGGAAATTGAAGAAATGATAAGTGATTTGAAGGTATATACTTTGTCAAAGTTAGCCTCATGTATGTGATCCCTAATGTGCCTTGCTATTGATCGCATCCTATATTGATGACTACGGTCATTTCGTGGGCCGATTTCACGCTGGCACGCACATGTGGCGTGCCACATCGTCAAAAGTGACAGGAAGTTCAAAATTCGTCTCTTTCCAGTGGCATATTATTATTTTTGGCATGCATTTTTTAAAAAATTTATTTTGGTTGATCAAATTCGAATCATGAAATCTAGTTCTGAAACCCTGGTGAGAGTAAACCAAGTTGAACAGCCCGAGTTCAGAGCAATTTAGCTTCAGTGGTAATTTATCTACCCACCGGCCATGTATTTACCTCAAGTACATATATATTTAGCATCCGACGTGGCGGCAGCAAACCACGCCACAGCTGGTTCCGCCGTCACATGCAGGCATGGCGGTATCCTCGAGATTTAAATTTATTATGGCCACACAGTTGTTATAAAACCAGTCTATTTTCACGTAACAGCCAGCGACGAGCCTCCCCACTCCACTACACCTTCGAAGGAGGTTCTACCTCCACGCCTATCGTCGCCTCCGCTGTTGGTTCGTCTCCGAGCGTTGCTTCTACCGCAGCACCGTCAGTGTGTGTGCCACGTTCTGCCATGGATCCTACAGGTACGGGCACATCTTTCGACAACACAGTCGTCTGAAGGTTGCATTGAATATGACATTCTTTGTTCCATCCAGGAGCCACGCAGCAGTTGGGGGATTACGCGGGCGCACCTTTCGCGGCGGGTGGGAACGACGTCGACGTGGCAGACTACTTCGACATGCAGGAGTTGTTTGGTTCGTCGCAGCTACGCGGTGCACCGTTCACAGGGACACAGCCGACGCAGCCGATCTACGGGACGCCTCGTGCTGCTGAGCGTCCGACACGCACGACGGCGCCACCGGAGCCTCTGACCTACTCACAGGGCCACGTGAGAGCACAGCGACGGGGCCAAAAGGCCCCAAAGCCAGGGTCAGTTAGGGGCCAGCGGCGGAAAATTCTAGGGTAACCCAAAATTCTACCGTAAAGCCAGAAATTGACCGGCGGTCTTTTACGGCGAAGGCGGAGGCAGCTGCAGGCGAACTGCTGATCTCCATATTCAATCTCTTGATCTTTGCTTTAGCATCACCAAGAGATGCGCATCAAGGTAACCTTCAAGGGCGAGCAAGGAATGATCAAACAAATCTAGTAAACAACCTTAGGATTCCCATCAAATTGGCATCTAATGCAGAAAGCATAAATGAAAATGTGTAGATGTAAAATTAATAAATGCGCAAGAGTCAAGATGATCAAGACACTTGCCCGTTTCCCGATACTCCACTACTCAAAGATGCAATTTAACATTTGTTTTTGAAATAAACGACATATAGGAACACATAACGAATGTTGAAATAAATAAATTATATTAAGGGGTAAAGCAGTTCTGCCGCTACAGTCGACGTTGAATGGTGAACCTATGTCGCCTGAAGAACGGAGTGGTATTAACCGGTTTTTACTCGCAGCCGCCGCGGCTGCATATCCTCGACCTGAGCAACACCTTCAGCACGCAGTGGCCGACCCTGCTCGAGCCCTACTTCCCGGGGTCCTTGCTGCCGACTGTTTTTATCGGGTTATGGATGTGGTCATTCACATGACCCTTGGACGAGCCACCAAGGGACAATTTACCCTTTGAATGACCAAAGCATCGGTTGCTTCCATGAGACTAAACAACAATGACCCCCAGGGGGGTGGATTCGCACTTAATAAATACAGAGACAATTTTCCTTTACAGCATCCCGCTTACCCTCATGCTACAACCACTTTATCAGTGCTCTTTCTATTAAAGTTGTCGATACAACTAAACACTCTTAGGCGTCACTTAGACGCAAATCAGATTTGGTGCTGCCCTGGCTGCACCTCGTGTCCGAGGCCGGCGGCTGTACTGTCGGCCCCACATGACATCCTCGATGTATGGTTTATTGTTGGGTTGTTTAAGGAGAAACCACACCAATTCTTTCCGGAACTCCACTATCGTTTTCTGCATTATAATGGCACATGTTATTTGTCATTTGCAAAAAGAAACAAAACAATTACATTTACTCAAGGCATAGCACTAACATCATCAGATTCCAAAGGGGTGTCCAGATCACCCTCTTTTGCCAGTTCTTTTATGAACATAAACATGTGAAAACCACAGTCATTACTGCAACAGATTCAACAATGTAAGCAGAAATTGAATTATGAAACCAACAAAGACATGGTAAGACTATTTTCAAGAAAATCTGAAATATTACCCATTCCCTTGCTGCTTTACTCCCCGATTGACAGGTCTGAATTCAGATATTCCAAATTTCCTCAAGTACTCTTCCATTTTTGATAGCTGCAATAATGCATCAAGCTAATAAAAAAAGCACTACATTTACCCTTGCAAATACTCTACTTACCCTATTTGTTATATTCATATTTACCCTAAGATCTCATTGCTATTATACTTTCATGGAGAAATACTTCAAGCTTTGTGTACGTACCGCCTTTTCTGCTTCATGTTTTGTGATACTAGTTTCCAAGGAATCAATAACACGTTTTTTTTTATTACCCAGGTCAAACACAGCCAAGTTCCAATGGACACCACAAATGATAGGAATAAATATCTGGGGAAAAAAAACTTGTTTATTCCATGGGCCAAATGTAAGATTACAGAATTGAAGGATAGTGGGGTGGGCACAAACCAGTTTGGTGCGACATAGCACCTCTTCCTTAAGCTCCTTTGCCAAACACCCTTCTCTGTCATTTCTATCTAGCAACTCTTCCTACAAGAAAACAGAACAGATGGTAATATTGGATATACGAATCATAACATGCGAAAATGCTAAGGACTCTAATTGGTACTAACCACAGCAACTTGAGAAATGATGATTTTATCATCCCATTGCTTATTCCACAAATTTGTGACGCAATCAACTACATAGCTGGACATCCAACCACTTGGTTTGAAGCAATCCACGAACTTATCCTCATCTAAATAACAATCTGCTAGGTTCAGTACAACATATTTTTCATCTGACTTTCCTATCTTCATGATAACATGCTCTTTGTAGAATTCATCCAGTTCATTTGCTTTTTTTCGCTTCCTTCCATGATATGTTTGTGTAACTGTATGAGACGGAAAATCTTTTTCTACAAGTTTCATTTGATGCAATTCAGCGCCTAGTTTGGATAATACACGCTCAGCGGTTGCTTCACTATTGGTTTTTAGCTCCGACATAATCTGTAGGGGCATGGCAAGGGGCGTGAAAAGGATCAGTATATCTTATACATAGATCCAAAGTACCAAAGTACATGTATGCTTACATTTGTACTTACACTGTCGTCGATTTTCACGTACTGAAATACGGTCCCAGGTTCAGCTGCCATAAGGCCCTCCTAGGGTTTGATCTAAAAACAGGCAGTGGTGAAAAGCCGTAAACTACTGATAAAAATAAGAGCTACCATAGAAAATAAAAATTACTGGAGAAGTAGAAAAAAAGGCACTGAACTACTACATTAACCAATTACTAAAACTAAAAAAGGTCACGAAAAATATTAAACTACTCATGGACCGCAGCACTTAAACATTGATGCTAACAGACAAAAGCTTAAAGAAGGGCTGCTGCAGGATGGGGATAAATTTACTACAGATAAATGCTACATATAAAAACTTCAGGCTACTAAACAAAAAAGATATATAACTGCTTGAGGAACAACAATTGTCAGATTGAACTAACAAAAAAAAGGTCAGGGATGCTAATCAAACAAAATCAAGTTGCTGAAACTGGAAATGATGACATACCTACTGGGCTGGCATACATGTGCTACTGAAACTAAACAAAATCAACTACATATTAGTATATTACTAACCTACTGAACTACCATCATACTGAAATACTACTGAACTGCATGCCTCGCAGGCCAACATCAGTGGCCAAAAGTTACTGACTTGGAATATTACTGCCCTGTGTACAAACAATACTATTCTACACTGCGAACAATACTTGGGCTGGCATAAAAGTTCTACTGAGGTAAACAAAATCAACTACATATTACAAACCTACTCCCATCATACTGAACTATTGAACTGCATGCCACTACTGTGAACTACTGAACTACCATCATACTGTGAACTGCCCCTGAAAAAATTGAAGAAAAAATCCAGCGAAAAAATGAAACCCTAGCACATAGAAATCAGAATCGATATAGCACATCCATGGACGAACCCAGAAAAAAAATTTAGTGCGGGTGTGGGGGATGCTCACGCGACCCTCCGCCGCCGCCGCTCGCGAATCGCCGCCGCCACCCTGAAGCGCTCGGGAGATAGTGGGTTGGGGACAGCAGTGGGGAAAATGAAGCGCTCGGGGGATATATGTCCATTTACACCAGGTCACTATTTACCCTACTGCTGTCCATTTAGGTCTCCATTTACCTAAAAGGTCTCCATTTACCCTCCAGGTGATCATTTACGGACCAGTTCTCCATTTACCCACAAGGTGTTAATTTACCCAGGAGGTGACCATTTACCCTACATCTGTTCTTTACCCACCAGGTATGTGCGTGGGGCAGGGCACGATGCCGGTTAAGGTGGTGAGCCTGGTTGAGAAGAAGAGGGTGCAGCCTCAGTGCCAGACGAGGTCGGGCTCGAGAATGGCGACGCGATTGACGTGTGGTATTGTGATGGCAACGTGATTGACGTGTGGTACTGTGATCGCACCAAAGGAACATCAATGGTCGCGTCTGGGCAGTAATCGCGATGGAGGAAGAGCCATAGGACTTATGGTCTCTTTGCAGACATGGCCGAAAGTTGTGTGCTCTTAAGCTCACAACACAAGCTAAGCACAACATATTAAGTTCACAACATAGACTTCACTGAGATGTTCGCCAACACAAGCTAGCCTTCAGAGTACATCGTGCCACAACAAGCTCCCTTGTCAGCAGGAAGAGCAGGAAGATGCACCAGCAGGAAGACATCACTACTCCCCTGGAGACAACAAGCTCCCTTGATACACATAAGCAGGAAGAGCAGGAAGACATCACTGCTCCCCTGGAGGTGTGTTCGCCAACTTGCATGAAGGTGTCTGCTACAATCCGCTTTCCTACAAAGATGAGAAAATGCTCATATCAAGGGAAATTATAGGCTCCATAAATACTGTATTTTCCAAACAGCCCTTTACTGCTTACCAAGATCTCAGTGAGGTATTTTTTCCTTTCTTCATAGGTCTCCAAAGCACAAAACCCAACCAGAACATTTTTGTTCCACAGTGCAGTTGTATAGTTAAAATACTCAACGGTTTCGCAACCATGTTCTTTCATATACTGCAGTGCAGTCTTTAAGTCTCTCGGTTTCTTGACTTTGTTTCTCCTTTTCTGCTTCAACACACCCACTGAACCTGAACTTGTGGCTTCACTATCACTGAATAATGAACTTTTGGCTTCACTACCAAGGAGATGGAAGCCCGAGGATGTACCCTGGGATGCAAAGTTTCAGTTCAAGTTAACAAACAAAACGAACAGTGAACGAGCAGGAGTGGGGCAAAGAACGAGCAGGAGTGGGGCAAATACCATCTCTGTAGCTGAAGAGCCCTGTGCTTTCCATGATTTATCATATTGTTTAAATTTTGTCTTAACCTTGTCAGGAGTCAAAGGAACATATTGGGAATTTTCCGGTTGCCAATGTAAATTCATTTTCTCTGCAAGACGACGATAAAAGTGGTTTTTGTTGGTCTTATACTGTTGAATCTTACAAAGCTCGTCAGCTGTTTTCAACAGAAACTCTTCTTCCTCTGGGGACCATATATGTTTGCTTCCTGCCATATTTGCTAGACGATTCTATATATCAAAACCAGAGTCAATATTAGAGGCAATGCATACAGTTTGTTTTCTTTTAGCAGAAAAAACAGTAAAGAAGTTGGCATATTTGCTAGACGACTCTATATATCAAAACCAGAGTCAATATTAGAGGCAATGCATACAGTTTGTTTTCTTTTAGCAGAAAAAACAGTAAAGAAGTTGGCGAGTCAATATCTGCTGAATGATTCTATACCAGAGTTGGAAGATGAAACATAGCTAAGTGTCGAGAAGTGTAATGGTCTGGCTATTATTAGAGGCAATGCATATAATTTGTTTTCTTTTAGCAGAAAAAAACAGTAACTTCTTGGAAAACTCATTTTTCCAACATTGAAAAGGTCTGATCTGCCTGAAGATGTAGCCATTTCTCTGCTTCCAGATGATCCAAACGTGATAAGTTTGTGATAAGGCAATGATGAAAACTTCCATGAAGAAAGGGGCTTAAAGTTTTGTGCATCTAGGGATCCAAACGTGCGTTCCTCCTACGGTCAATGGCCAAAATGTTAAGTTGAAAAAAAGGAACAAACCTCGCAGTTCTTCCTCAGCTGAGCGGGGCGATTGGAAGAACAGCATGTGCTCAGACTCCTTGGCTGAATCTGTCGCTTCAGCTGCAGCCATGAAGAAAGGGGCTTAAATGCATACAATTTGTGATAAGTTTTGTGCATCTACGTAAATACAGCAGAATCTGAATCTAGGGATTCCCTTCAAACACGCCCCATGGTTCAAATCCAGTCACTAATCTCACACCTCCGGAGACACTAGAGATGCTACCATTTGTGTAACCTAGGCTGCAGTTTGGTACTCTGTAACCCAAGATAGGCATGGTGCATGCTGCACACATAATTTGATGACTAGAATGGATTATTTCAAAGTACAGAATAAGGAAAATAAACCACAAAGGATGCCAACAGAGAGAAAAGGTCACTATTAATTTCCTTCTACAAGCTGTAGAGGCATACAAAAATTGAAAACACACTGCAGTTGTCAATAGATATCTAAGCCATGATGTAAAAGTAATTAGCAGCTATCATTACTTAAAATGTAAAAGTAACACAAAGGTGACTGAAATCTTAAGAATACTCAACAATGGATTTATCCACAGCAGATACTGAATTGTTCATTTGCAAATAATCAATTTCTGATTAGCTGGCAGCCTGCTGTATGTAATATTTACAAGCATCACAACTTAAATGTGCACATTGCTTAAGTTAGCCTTGATACCGGAACAAAAATTCAGCACTAGAAGCTTCAATACCAGTATGCCACAGTTCATAAGATTTGATTTTGAAACCGATTCATGAATTCAAGCTTCAATACCAGCAGACTAAAGGTACCATCACGGGAACAATACAAGAGCATACATTTCGATATGACACAAAACCGTACTAGTAGTAGCAAACGAAACTCACTTCAAGGGTACACGCCAGGAGCCACAAACTAGTTCACAGAATACTCGAACCTCAAGCACGTAATCTTCTCGTGAGAACCGTATCAATGCTACATGTCTAGTGCCCAGCACAACATCAGCGACACAAAGCTAAAACCTTTCCCCAAAACGAGACTGAATGAATTGGCTCAGTTTCCCCTTCCCTGGCACCCGCCGCACTGCCGCGATCTCAAATCCCGAACCAGACCTACAATACCAAACTCCCATGCTACGATGGCCACTGATGTATACCGCCCATCGGATTGAAAAATAAAAAAGGAACAAACCTTGGGTTGCTTGATCTGCCCATCGGATTTCACTCTGCTTTGGCGAGCCTGCCGCTCCGGTTGCTTCTGAGTCTTCATTTGCGAGCTGGTAATATATGCACAATACCAATGGGGAGGGCGAGTAGTAGCAATGGCGATTTGACAGCCTTGGGCGCCGCGACTGAGAGAAGAGAAGCAGAGAGCAGGCGGCGGGTGGATGGAGTTCGCGAGCCGGCGACGGCGACGGTGGAAAGACAGTTGAACCCTCACCGCAGGGTTTCACTGGTCAATGGTCCCTCACCGGGTCAATGAAGACCCGGTGAGGTCTCCTGATGCGGTCTTCGTGGCCTGCTTGTCACTGTGGCCTGCTTGTCACAGGTGGGATCCTTCTGGTCCTTTTGTTTTCTTTCTTTGCCTCGGTGGCGTGGTCCGGCTGGGAGTTTTTAATGTTACTAATTTAATTTACAAAACTAATTTTTGATTTTGTTTTTTTTTGCAGAAATAGCCTCTTGCCGCCGTGGGGCAGGGCGGTGTTTAAAAACCGCTATAGCCCAGGACAGCGAATGGCCTGGGCCCACGGCGTCACGTGGCGTCAGCCGGCCGGGGGCCACGTGGCATTGTCGCCCTGGGCCACGGCGGCGAATAGCTATGCCCGTGCCTCTCCCTCCCCGCGGGCACGGGCACGGGCGCGCGGGGAGGAAGAGGCACGGGCATTTTTACTCTCGCCCCGGGGCCATTCACCGCCGTGGCCCAGGGCGGCAATGCCACGTAGCCCCCGGCCGGCTGACGCCATGGACCACCGTCACGGCCTGGTGACGCCGCCGTGGGCCTAGGCCATTCGCCGTCCTGGATCACGGTGGTTTTTAAAAACCGCCCTAGCCCACGACGGCAAGAGGGTACTTCTGAAAAAAACCAAATCAAAAATTAATTTTATAAATTAAAAAAAAATTAAATTAGTAATAGTAAAAATTCCCCGGCTGGTGGGTTCCGGCCCAAACCCACTGGGCTGAATGGTTATAAGCTATCTGAATTTTTAGTGGAATTTTTTGTATTTTTATATTTATTTATTAAAAGATTTGCAAAAGTAGATTTTTGTTTGAAAAAATTGCAAAAATAGACTCCCGCCGCCCTCTGGGAGGGCGGTTTTTAAAAATCACCCTCCCAGAGGGCGATTTAATGACGTGGCTGACGGCCATCGGGCTCCCGGCCGACGGCCGTCAGCCATTTTACGGGCGGCCCTCGGGCCTCCCAAAAACCGCCCTCTCAGAGGGCGGCAAGGGGGCCGCCTGCGAAATGCCCCTGGGGGCCGGCCTCCCTCCCCGCGCGCCCGCAGGCCGGTTCTACTCTCCTGCCCTCGGCCGCGCCCGGCGCCCGCGTCCCTCCCTGCGCGCCCGCAGGCCGGTTCCACTCTCCCGCCCTCGCCCGCGCCCGCGTCTGCGCCCCGCGCCCGCGTCCGTGTGCCCGCGCCAGCGTCCGCGCCCTCGGCCCCGCGCCCGCGCCAGTTTCCGCGCCCTCGGCCCCGCGCCCGCGCGAGCGCGAGGGCGCCCGCGCCCCGCGCCCGCGCCCGCGTATTTTGCAGGCGGCCCCCTTGCCGCCCTCTGAGAGGGCGGTTTTTGGGAGGCCCGGGGGCCGCCCGTAAAATGGCTGACGGCCGTCGGCCGGGAGCCCGATGGCCGTCAGCCACGTCATTAAATCGCTCTCTGGGAGGGCGATTTGTAAAAACCGCCCTCCCAGAGGGCGGTGGGAGTCTATTTTTTAATTTTTTCAAACAAAAATCTACTTTTACAAATCTTTTAATAAATAAATATAAAAATCAAAAAAATTCATATTTAGTGTACCTAACACTAACAACGCGCTAATATCGTGCCCTCTCTGAATGATGCCAACTGATTAGCACCTTGTATTTCTCAGTTTATTCCGAGTCGGGAAACCAAATAGTCAAACTTGTTCGGTCATTGATTTATTCGGTAATGCCGCTTTGCTGATCTATTGAAGTTACGAGGATGGTGGCCAATGCTCATTACATCGTCTTTTGCGCGTACGTTAATGTTGTGTTGCGTCCGTCTGCTCGCATCTTTTGCAATATTCTAAGATGTGGAGCCTCTTTGTTATGTTGGCAGATCTTATATCTCCTTTTGCTTATTACACTAGGGTTGTAATTTTATTTCTTATCTGCTTTGGTCTCCAAAAAAAAAGTCAAACTTGCGTCACGGACTCACATCACATAGGACCATTTAGTCAACATCATTTCCATCTTTTAATTATTTGTACATTTATTCATGTCATGTAATTGTGTGCTTCTCTCTGCTCTTTGGGGCAAAGGGAGAAAATGGCGGCAAGATACTAGTACTATTCAGCAACTAATTTAATCAGCCGTCTGAACTCTACAGAGTCTCTTCCTCCCTCTCTATTGTTCATCACTTGCAGAAAAGAGTCTCCTTCGTGGCATTTCCAGTGGTTGGATTGACCCTAGTGCACAAATTAAAATCTAATTTGTGAGCTCAATGTAATATACATATAGAGATACAAAATAAGTGCAATGGACAACCATTGGTGTGCGCATATTGCAACATTGGTTACTTACCCATCAGCAATTTTGCAGAGGTATTCACGCTGATCGTCTCGCAGTGGAACATCTGTAAAATCTGGAAGACCAAAGAGAGAGAGAGAGAGAGAGAAATAAGATGTTTGATGATCCCATGAAAGAATAGTCAATTCAGTCTAATGCAATTGTAGTCAGCCCTGACAAAATTAGAATAGTTTTTAGAACGTTGTAGAAGCAGGAGAGCAAGAGGATGGCTAGAGATTGCAAAACTATAATTGATCATATGTCAACAATCTGACAATTTGCAGACAAAGGAGTCATTTAGTTTGGCATGGCCATCAGAGATACCGAAACAGTAACTTGCCTGCTCCATATATGTTGGAACCTTTAAACGTTGTGTTTCCTGTGGCAAGTGCCCCTTCCAAGTTGGCATTTGTCAGATTTACCTGTGCGATGCAAGAGACACACCATCACACGATTGTCAGTTTGTCACTATGTTATGCTAGCTAACAAACTATTTGTCCTGCAAACAAGGCTTGTATTTTGCATTGACTGTCCAAATTGATGCTTGACAAACCAGGGTCAACGATATTCTGAAAAAAGTGATTACTTATGTAATGACCAATTCTCTTATGTAACGCGAGCCTGTTCATTGCAATGATGCCAAATTGCTATCAATGTGTTACTAGTCTAACCAGTAAAAAGGAAAAGAAGATACAAGCTTTCTGAACAAATGGAGGTCTGGTGCAATGGTCACTGTGGAATGTAGTACCACTAATGCTTTTCTTTGAGCAATATGTACCTTGGTGACATTTGCCAGTGAGAAGTCTGCACCTCTAAGATCAGCATCAGAGAGATCAGCACCTGAATTTATCGCCAGAAAACTCTGATTAATCAATACAGCTAGAACTAAAACATCAGTTTGTCTTCTCAGTACTTCACACTGAGGAAGATTCACTCCAACTAGTCAACTACTGCTGGATGGAATAATGAACAAGACGAATTTCAGAACCTGTCAGGTCAGCATCAAAGAAGCTCGCGCCAAGCAGCTTCGCGCCTTTGAAGTTCGCCTGCCTTAGTATAGACTGCATCAAAACAGAACAAGAAATCAGCATAAACTTGCATTGCACAGGACCCTGACAATTCAGAAGCTCTTCTGGACATAGAAAGTTCAGAACTTTCTTGCAATTCCCCCAGAAAGACAACTATAATCCTCAGAGACGTGATCATATCCAAGTGTAAGAATCAGAGTACCGTCTTGAAGTCCTGCCTGATGAGTGTCTGGCCACTGAAGTCCTTGCCGGTGAGGTCCTGCCCCCGTGTCACCTGCTGCCCGTACGGACCTCCTCCCTGCGCACACATTCACCCCAACCGAATCAGCGCAATGCCATGAGCACCAGTCTTTGAAGGCGAGAGGGTACACCAAGCTAATGGGTGCCGAACCTTGAAGGCCAGAGCCGGGTCGGCGACGAGGAGCGAGGCCGCCACGAGCGCGGCGGCGCCGGCGTTGGCGAGATGGAAATGCAGGGAGGAGGAGCGACCAGGTGTTGTCGCCGTGCCGGCGATGGAGGGTGGTAGGGATGGCGTGAGCTTCAGACTGCCCAGGATGGTGGCCATGATCGTCGTCGATTCTTGATGCTCCGGTGGTCGGAGTTGGTTTCTTGTGTTCTTTAGCTGCGTCGTGTTTATCCGTCTTATCTGTTCGTGGGGTGCTTGCTCAATCGGCCAATCGAGGGTCGCCACGTCGGCTACTCAGTGCCCAATGATATAAAATGAAAAATGAAAAGAAAGAGAAATTTCCTCCCACTGTTATATAGTTTACATTTTTTAAAAGGGAAAAATGGTTCACTTTCTTGCTTGCTTGTGGTTGTTTGTTGAAAAAAATTGTTTCCCCCTTTCCAGCCATTGTTGTATGGTTTACCTTCGTAAAAGAGAAAATATTCTTTCATTCCATATACTCTCTCCAGTTTTTAATGTTTGATAGAGTTAACTTTTAAACATAAGTTTGATCATTCTTCTTATTGAAAATTTTGTGCAAATATGTAGAAATATAAATTATGCTTAAAGTGTCTTTAGTGACAAAACAAATTATAATAAAGTAAATAATAATTACATAATTTTTTTAAATTATATGTATAATCAAAAGTATGTCTAAAAGTCAACAACGTCAAACATTCAAAATCGAAGGGAGTATCTTAGAATCTATATGTGTAGAATTAGGGGGGAAAGTGTGTGCTAGAGTCATAAATTTACCAAAATTTCCAATCTATTGAATTCTCCAAATTTACCGCTCAAAATTTATCACTGGGTTATTTTAAAAAAATTTCTAGTGCCAATGATGATTTTGCAGAAAAGACTCATGAGCCTTCATCTGTAAAAAGAAATAATGTTGCAGGGTGTTCTTTGTAATGTTGTCTTTGAGTCTTGATGAACACATGCTGTCCCCATCCTCCAGAAGACACACTGCGCACCAAACCGCCCTCTTTTCTTTCTCGAAATATCGAGCCAGCCTCCTCGTCGCCGGCGACGACTCCCGCCGCCGAGGATGCCGGTGAGGGTGGTCGACACCGCGACCCCTTCCTCCCAGCCCTCCACAGGTTCGTTCATCCCCCTCACTCACCTCCTGCCCCTACCTTCTCTATGCTATGCGCCCTCTAATTTGCTGTGTAATCCCAGTTTTAGATCTGATAAGAGTATAATCAGGTATTTCCTGGGGCTTGATCCTGCTGCGATTTGAAGGTTCATTGTTGATATTGATTGGTCTGACGTATACTGGAGCATGTGTGGGTGTGGGTGTAGTTTGGTGCTGATTTAGGCTTTGATCCTTCTGGATGTCTCAAGTTGCTATAATTGTGGCTGCTCCCGCGATGCATCTTTGTGCTTTGGTGAACTCGGATGGTTTTGCAACTAAGCTGCCAACTAATTGTAGTGGATTATATGTCTCTATGAAATGCTTGCGGCTCTGTGTCAAGTGCTCTTGTGTTTTGGGAGGCCTCCTACATAACCAATTGTTGTTTTTGTTCACCTGCAACTGAAAATTCATTATTTATCTGTATGTAATGAGTATCCTGCAATAGATAGGCCACCATGCTAATATGTCATACTGATTAAGATACCGCAGGTCAAGATGCAAATGCTGGGCATCCGTCTCCTCCGAGTTGTTCCCTCTTAAGTGCTGGAAGAGTAAGTTTCTTTGTACTGTTCTTTTAGATTTGACTAAGGATTGAGTCTTCGTATTAGTGTGGATTGTGTCACTGACCATATGCTTGTATCTTTTCTTTCAGTGCTTTGCTGGAACTCAGAATGTCTCTAATGTACAAAATAATGAAGCTTGGAAAGTTAATGTGCGAATTCATGGTTGTGATCTTGAACAAGGTTATTTATGTGGAACAATGGAAGCACTTAATGTTCCCTTAGCTGATACACCTGTGAGCAACCTGCTTCTTCCATTTTGACTCTCTATAAACTTTATATGCCACAATTGTTCTTTGAGAAAACATTCATATACTAATTCAATTAGGAAAACAGTTTGTTTGATAGAATTGTAAAATATGCTACCTTTTTACTTCTTGTTACCATTATTTGATTTGCATTGCAATTTGCAAATAATTTCTCGTAGGTGGTAACATTCTGGGAGGGGGAGATAGTGGATGCTAAAAATTATACATTTTTCACTGGCAAGTGGGAGGCATCGTGAGTAATAACTATTTATGTTTTATGCTTATATTATCATGTACTTGGTTTTTTATAGATGCCCCAGTGCAAGATAACATTCCAAACTTACTCCTGCTTCTGCTTTTGCAGCCCAGAGGATGATATTAGACATTGGTCCAAGTTCCCATCATTTACGCCCCTACTGGTATTTGTTGCCTGACTTCGTGTTGTCAGTTGCCACGATTTGAGGATACATTTCTCACTTATATTTTTCTACAGAGTCAGATTGAGACAGATGGTGGCAAGTCTGTGGACCTCAGCAACTATGCTCACATATTCATGGTAGACTGCACACCCGACTTTCCATGTACATGCATCATGTATTAAAATACAAAGCTGTTACAACTTAGCATTGTTCTGATGCTACATGTAGAGATGGAAAGAGCAGTACTTTGTCAATGTTGGAGTGGACTGTGGATTGACCATAGCTGGTTTCTACTATGTCTGCTTTTCTTGTAGCGATGGTTCCATTAGCGGGTTTTATTATGACCCAAACAGCAGGTAATGTATATTTCGCTGCCACGTTTTATTGCGATGTTACAACTAAATTCCATGGAAGAATTGAATTGATATAAATATTTCCTGTTCTCTCAATTTGCAGTCCATTTCAGAAGCTTGAACTGAAGTGTACCAATGAGAAAGATTCTGGATTTACCTTTTCATCCTACGAGCTGCAGTGATAGGCCTGTTTCCATTAGAGTATGTGCGGATGTTAATATACACAATGCGTGTTCTGAACTCATAATTCCGAATTGTGTCCCATTAAAAGAGCTGAGATGGCATGTTTGTACCCATGATTTTTGGAGCAAGACTAAGCAATTATGTATTTTTGTCTCTTTGTAATATGAATATAGGCTGGCAAACTTTCTAGTTTCAACCTACTTGTGTGTGTTCGTTTTGTGCTAATCATGGCATGGTTATATCCAAAATAAATAAGACAGGAATGTGAAATGTTTATCTTTGTTTCCAGAGTAATTTTAGATCTGCACTTGAGAATTTTTTTGTTTCAATATTTCTGTACTGCCTACATTGTGGAATTTGTGGTCACTGATTGAGAATGTAATATCTGATACGGTCAAGATACTGAGCTTTATCTGAAGAGACAGTTAAGATTGAAATCTTGTACATTAGTTTCTGGTACACAGCCAGGAAACCTCCTTTTGGTTTCACATGCAGCCACTGTAAGGTATGATGTAATTCTATGAACAAAGTATACTTGGGGCAAACACTCCACCTTCGCCTCTGGTGTTCAGATATTGTAAGGTAAACATCTCTCTACTTATGTTGTTTCACAGAGCCTTGATCTCGTGCTTCAAGCCGTAGTCAATTCTCTAATGAGTAAAATTCTTCTGCATCTGCATTGCATAGGCTTTAAGTTTTTGCTAAACCCTATAATAATATTCTGCAGATAAGACTACCCTTTCACACTCGAGGAAGCTTACCTTCATACGCACAAGGATGGGTAGACAGTGGAACAGGAGGTAACTCTTCTCTCCTTTCCGGCAGAAACCAAGAAGACACTTCCTTTGCCCTCTGTACCAAAGGCCTCTCAACATTCTCACACCAGGCGTCAAACAGATCGAGGACAGCCTCAGTAATGACTTCTGAGAGTACTTTATCACCATCTCCAGGTTCCAGCTTCCACATCAGGTATCTATTGAATGATATGATCTTCTCTAACATTTGCCGTCTGTCAATATTATATGATGCCATTGTGTCTTGGATTATAGAGATCATCCTGAGGACAGCCTCATAGACTATAACATATGCATTACTGAATATCTCGGTTGCTGTTTCTGACAGTTCTTTGCTGTTCCAATCATTTTTTACGGGTTCTGGCCCCTGTTCTAAGATTGGCGCGAATGTTACAGTCTTCTGTTTGGTTGTGTTGACACGGAGCTGCTTCGATTCTCTCAGCATTTCATTGGCTTCCTTCATTTCTGACTCAAACCTGCTGCTGACCTTGAAGTATGGTTGTTCCTTGTGTGCGGTTGGGCTTGGGACTGGCGAATTTTGCCTTGGTGATGCTTCCATGTATACCTCAGGTGCACATGCTGATTCACCCGCTACAATTCATATGGAAAAACATGTATTACTCTTTGTCATAAGAAAACTATACTAGAATTGATATCTTGACTGAATTCAACTGGAGATGGGGTGATGTTTTTTTCATTTGAACTAACAATTGTCCAATGCATGCAATGTTCTGAAGTCTGACAGACATACAGGAACGAGGATGTCGAGCTGTGCTTGGGGATCCATGGTCTGCATCATTGTGCTCCTCCTTGCTTCTGCTGTCGTCTGCACTGGGTCCTGCCCTGGGGGTCCACATCATGTCCTCCTGCATAGGCTTCTTCTTGTGATGCAGCAGGTGCATCCATTTCTTAGCCTTGCTCTTCACTTTGCCGAGAACCGGCTTCTTCTGGCTCCCATTTGGGGTCCGTGGCGATCCCATCGGGCTCACAGGCGGTGCCCGTGGCGAAGGCCAGTATCGTTGTTGCTCCTCCCATTCATCCAGTGGATTTTGGCCTGCAATGTTCAAGCTCTGAGATACTAAGGAGAATGTCAAGCAGGCATGTTCATTACTTTACTTCTAGAAACATTTGAGCAATGAACATCCTGCGTGTGTACTTCCAGAAGAATTATTTGAAACACATTGATGAAGCTAAAACATTTTTCCAAGATCTAAATGTAACGAGAAGATCGAAATGCCACGAGAAATTATGAAACATGCAGGAATGGTGAATTTTCAGACAAGAAGAAATGAGCCAAGACCGACAAATCTTCTACCATTTTGGACGAGGTGATCACCTTGTTTGGTGCTGATCCCGCGCTTCAGTTTTCTGATTTCGTTCATGATTGTGCAAGAACGGGACCAAATCCAAGAGCTTTGGGAGGAGCTGTTCAGGCAAGAAATCGACTCTATCCTAAAGTTGGCAACCCAGAGGGAGCCATTTCTGAGTTATAGTGTTGACAGGGGCTAAATTCTGGTGGGGCGGTTAAGTTTTCCCTAGCTATTCTGGGGGGCGTTTGGTGGTTGGGGTTGTGACCGCATTCTTGGAGCCATCCCATCCAGTGAGTGCTGGGGCCAGATCATAAACGAGGTCCATGTGCTAAGAGCAGCTGAAAAATGTAACGGCATACCTCATGCATGTGCAGGATGGTTTTGGACAAAGAAGGTTTGAGGACATTTTGATCAAATTTTATTTCTGTAGATTAAACAAAATGCGATCCTAGCACTAGATAAAGGGTCATATTTTCTGGAATTTGAAAAAAAAACATATACGCAAGGTTCAAATTTCAGGAAATTTTGAGATAGATTCTGGAAAGTTTGAGTTCTTAAGATAAAGGAGAAGGCCGAGATGATGGAAATTTGAGTTAGATTCTGGAAATTTTGAGTTCTTATAAAAATTATAAGAAAAAACTAGTTATTTGTCAAGAATGGGATTCGAACCCATGCCCTTTCGGACCAGTACCTGAAACTGGCGCCTTAGACCAACTCGGCCATCTTGACGATCTTGATGTGTGTTCACTGGCATTCTACAAGAACGTGATTAGCATTCTTCACGTCCACAATCACACATAGTTCAAGTCAGAAAAAAATATAAAACATTAACTATAGAACATAATCTAAACCAGAAGTTCTGGACGAAACTCATGACCCGCTCTGTATAATATGCAAGCTACCATTGTCTTACTTTAAAAAATTCTATAGCTAACAACTCAATATACATAAGCCATAAATCCCACAGCAAAATTACACCGAAGAACACTGAGTTGCCGCAAAAATGGTTACTACTATTGGCTGTCAATAAATCGCCTTAGGTGAATATCTTGTTTGTTCATAAATATGTAACAGCAACAGGTGTCAGCATATCCATGTTAGTCCATGCTGCAAAAAGATACTACAATGAGTAAACAATATTGTACCGATGAAACAAGTTTTCTCCATGCTCTCTGTAATCAGCTAAGCTGAAGGTTTGTCTCCCAAACTTGCTGGAAGCTGCAAAGGCAGCAGCGCCCCTCCATGCATCTAAAAGGGGGTCAGCTGCTCTAACAAGCTTCAGGGGTGCAAGGTAGGGCCGAAACTGCCGGATTCCTGATTCCAGCCGAGGGATCATGCCTGGGATCAAAGAACACCCTCCAGTGACAAGGATGGACTGGCAAAGGCGCTCCTTGACCGACTCATCCTCCATTAGTCTCCTAAGTGAGATGCTGACCATCTCATCGATGCCAGCCTGGTCAATTCCTATCATACAAGGCTGGAACAATATTTCAGGGCAGCGGAACCGCTCAATCCCTATGAAAATTCTGTAATCTTCTGCTGTAAGAGTCCGGATCTTAGGAGGCTCTGGAGTCTGTTGAACAGCTTCAGTTTTGTTCACAAATGTAGGGTCCATCTCCTGCACATGGAAGCATCAAATGATTTATGATTGTAAAAGAAACTATTGAGGAGAGAGATCTAAGTAAGACAAAATGGCCATCACGACTCACAAGCAAGATAGCTTGAACGTGTGATCTTACCTGGATCTTAGAAGCAATTCGAGCTAGTTCTGATTCATCATCATCGTTCCCATCATCGTCGTCGTCATTATCTTTGCTCATCTTTTTGTAGACTAACCAATCTTCATCTCTCGTTCCAAAAGTGTCCTCGCCTTTCCCCCGATCAAATGCAGCAGAAGTGAGCAGCCGCATCCTTTCTTTCTGGGCTGCATTAAGACGTTCCCCACGGCCTACCCCACCAGATGAATTATGATTTCCATTGGTCTTACCACCATTGAGTTTCTGTCGCTTCCTCTGATCAACCTTATCAGAAAGTTCCGAGTATCGAGCACGGAGCTCTTCAAGGTATAACTCTGGGTTCTCCCTGTATATTCAAGTAAAACAGATTATAAAAGCAGCATTAGAGAGCCTGGCAAATATTTATGGCAGATTTGACAATAATTTACCCCTTTTTACAGGGTGTATATTTCATTGATATGTAACTTAAACAATTGAAACTCATGCAGCTCAGTGATATGAGGCTGCTAGAATAGTAAATTAAACATTGTGTGGAATTGCAAAATGCATGCCTGATTTCTGGGGGTTTTATCAGCACGGAGTGTATCACAAGAACAAAAACTAAAAAAATGGCTCTGAAATAACTGAGTTTTATAACTAACCCAGTGAGGATCTTAAGCTAACGCAAATAAACTAAGTATGAGGACCATATGGACGATAAATTTCAGACTGGGGATAGCGCAACTTACAAACGCCTCTCTTCTTCTTGCTTCTCCCTCAATGCTTCCTCCTCAGCACGTCTCTGCTTGGCACGCATTCGGCCCTCTGTTGTGGTTTTAAGTAGTATCTGTTTCTTCTTCTCTTTTAACTGAACGTATACGAAAGTAAAATAACAACAGTAAATAGTTGAAACATGGCAATTCTCTAAACTTGGTATAATAGATATGTGCTCATGTTACACAGCTGCAAAAGGCCCCCAAAAACACATAAGCAAAAACCCCGTTGCTACAGATGATAAATGGACAGACACACACCTGCTCTGGTGTCAACGTCTCATCAGGGACAGACACAAGTGGATACTTATCAACTGCAGAAGCATCTGCTTTCTCTTCATTGCCATTGGACTCCCCCTTTGCCTTCCTTAAGGACTGTGTTGCTTTTAAAATAGCAGATTTGATTTCCTGCTGGGAAAGATACCCAGATCTACCTAGAATAGCTGTTGCTTCTTCTTCCTCAGCTCCATCGAGTTGCTCCATTAGTTCCTCCAAATAAGAAAGCTGCTTTTCAAGTTCTGCTATCTTCTGCGACCTTTTTGCAGCAGCCATATCTCGTAAACGCTGACCAGCCTTTTCCTTCAAAGCTGCTTTTCTTGCAAGTTCTTCCTCAGATGGTGGTTCTTCTATAGGTGGCGGGACCCATGGTAGCTGCCAATACCTAGTTTTTTCTTCAGCCTCTTCCTTATTATTCTGCAAAATGGAGCAATCAATTCATAGTGTTGAAAGAACGAGCTAGAAATGTAAGTACCGTGCATACAATAGAAAAGCCCTGTGCATTCTATAGATGAACTGGAGTTGGATAATTTTACACTGCTAAGGAAACAAATGGCAAATAAAAGTTTCTCACCTTAAATATCTGCAACTCTGACATATAATCAAGAGCTACGTAACAATGTTCCTTCTTCAGCTCTTCAGCCTTTTCCCATGTAATGCTTGCACTATTCAATGTAAAATGGCAATAATTAGATATGGTAGGAAAAAATAATAGCATGAAGCACTTCAGGAATATGCTGCTTGCACCTACCTGTGATAGGGATATTTTAGAGAGAGGAGCTGCCTCAGAAAATCTGTAATGTGAAACCCACCAACATTGGTTCTGCAGCATGCCTCCAACACAGGTTGTCCCTTTAAAAACTAGATACATATCCACAACAAAGCATTAATTGGAATACATATGTGGGCAAAAAAAGAAGGGTTTGTTTCATAGAACCACTTTGATGAATACAGCACATTTTTTTTTGTTTATTGATCGTTTCAGGTATCATAGCAACAACAAACAAATTGTGAAAAATACACCACAGAATAGTCTAACTTGGAAGAGTTAGTATGCAGTCTACCATGGAAAAGTAAGCAGAACCTCAAACACACATACTAGGGATGGGCGCGGGTCGGCCCACGGGTAATGCGTGGCTGGTTCTAGTTCAACAAAATGAATTAAGTCAAAAATGAAACTTAGTTCATTTTGTTGAACTAGAGCCAGCCACGGATAACCCGCGCCCATCCCAACACAGTACTCAAAATATTAAGGTACACTTTTACCAACATATTAGTCTGGAAGCATCATAGTGTTAGATGGAAAGAAAGCAACATGCTGTGTCTGGAGATCAAGAAAATACATCCCGACTTCTGGATAATGTGATTCCATGAGCAAATGATCTAATAAGAGTAGGGGCACTATCTCTCTCTGTTTTTTTTAAGTTTATTTAGATTGTTATATGTGTTATATAATATACCTGTTACAGATTATCCAACCAGAGTTTCAGAATCTACAATGCATTCAACAATACCACGTTCTTCACACATGAACTGCATTAATGAAATTGCAATTCCAAAGGATTTGTATGTTGCACAAAGTTAAGAGGAAGGCATGTCCAAGGACACAAACTTACTGGAACAACATGGCATGTTCCATGTTCACACGAAATGGCCAGGCCGTCTTCTCCACAATTTCCAAGTTTCTGATTGTACTTGTAACTAAATGCATCGTCGATGCCAAAAGCTGAAACTCACATAGGAAGAAGCATCTTTAGCATTGTCATTCTTACTTCAAAACTATCAGGTGCAGTTGATAACAATGGCACATAAAGATAACAGGTATCATTACCAATGGATGGCACGCCATATGTCTCGAAAAGTAGTTCTGACATTCTGGCTCGAGAAAAGGATGGATTGCATTCACACTCTGTCATAAGAATGGGATGGCCCACCTGCCCAGCATAACTGTTACTTCCAGCAGCATGAAACCAAACAATAGCTCATGTGGGAACCAGAAAATTCTAAGGTCAAAGGATCCATACAAATATATTACTATATAACCAAAGACACATAATGCATTAGAACTATATGAAACTAATGAGAAAAAAGCTGTTCAGGTAAGTCAGCTATTCCCGAGTTATTTTTTCACTGTCACCTACCATACACTGGAAAGGAGGAGAAACTCACTGATGGAGACAATTGTTCATGTCCATCATATGTCTAAGATGGATATACTTAATATGCCACTCACTTGTCATTTAACTTGCCTGTTCTAGAGGCTGAGCCTAAAATTTCCCAAAGACTTTAAGCACTATAGTCAACTTGGGAACATCAACTGCATAACTATGCAATATATTCCTAAAACACTTAACTCCTCAACTGACCATTTTAGAACTCCCATGCTAAAATTGAGTTTTAAGAAACACTCCGTAGTCCCAATCATTACACACACTTCACTTGTACATAGAACTGGCATACATAAGAATCCTCAAGTTTCACCCTTTTTAATTCGACATTTACTACTCCCTCCATCCCAAAATAACTTTATGTTTTGCTCATCTTATTTGTCCCATAAAGACTTCATCTTTGGAGCAATCATTGCATTGGAGTTTGTAAAAGTAGGGACAAATGCATTGGAGTTTGCTAAAGTGGGGCACAAATGAATTGGAGTTTGCTAAAGTGGAGGGCATTCTAGTCTTTTAGCTTTGTATATTGGTATGAGTGAGATGGCCTAAAAATGAAGTCTTTTTGGGACGGAGGGAATAGTTTACTTATGCATCATGTGCAAGGTAAAGCAAAGCTATCAGACCAAGGAAACAGTATATAAGTCAACTACATTCAGAATGTATTCATAGTACAGATGATGGCAGAGTGCAATTTACCTCTGAAGTGGCACCTAATCGATCAAAACCATAGTCAAGAATCTGCAACCCAGACAGTAATAATACCAGATCAAAAGAAAAGCTAAAGAAATACTTCAAACATATTTGTTACACAAGCATTAAAGCCTGGAGTGCAAACATCATCACTCTGAAATAAGTGATCATGTACTGCACTCTAAACCTGTGAAATATAACAATATGCATTCGCATCTAGTGTCAAAGGATATGTGAACTATGAAGGAGACTATAGTTCATTAGCTATAGTATGAAGTCTATACACATACCAGCAAGTTTAAGTTAGGTATTTTTAACTTCAGATAAAGCTTTTCTTAGCATCAGTTGATATAAACTCAAAACCACAGTCCACAGGTGACACATATAGTTTATCCTTGAATGTTTCATATGCATTGTTATGGTGGCTTAACAATTAAAACACATATTAAGACTTCTTCCAGATCAAAGATGATAGACCAAACTGATCAGTTCAAGCTAAACAAACAACAAACCATCTATAGATCTTGCTGGCAACTCAAAACAAAAAAGGTTGATGTTTTCATAGGAATAAGTAAGTGAACTAACATATTCCATGTACTCAAACTGGTAGACAACATCATCATCGAATGGTGAGCGAATCGATGATCGCGTGCAATCGAAATACTTCATCAAAGCTGGATCAGTCTCCCCAACAACTGTGACAGTTTCACCTGCATCACAGAAAACAAATTGCAGTCAGTTGAAGTATCAGATTATATTTTGTTATAATAGCCTGACTCAAGCCATACCCATATGAGGTACAGTTTACTAATGATACATTCAGACAAGCATGAACCTTACAGTACACTTGCACAAACACGATAACACTAAGGCATCTGAGTTTGATTTTTTCTTCAGAATTGCTCGCGGCATTTATGGCCCATTGGAATGTAGAAATTTCACAGGAACTTGACAAGTAAAAGTTTAATTCCCATTGGAATCGAGTAAATTCTGAGTTCCAAAAGGGCCTAATACGAGCTGATGATGGACATAATTTACATGATGCACCCAATTTCCGTGTATCAAAACAAAATAAATTACCACAAACAGCACCCAATTACCAACGAAACGTCACATTGATTCACTGGAACTTCCGAAAACGTACGGTAAGGAGCAAAGGACGAAGCAGAAAGACGAAAGGTCCAAAATTTCACAGTGCCCAATCACCAAACCGATATCAGTCAAGCTTTCTAAGCGTAATGCGGCGTACCCGAGCTGCGGTGTCGCGGTCTCTGCACGATGTTGCGGAAGGCGACGCGCGGCTCCGCCTCGCCGGCCCACCTGCACGTAGAGCAGCCACCTCGTCACAAAATCAGCGCGATGCCTTACTAGGGTTAGGGTTTGTGGAGTTCCGGGCGGCGGGGGCGCTCGTACCCGATGCGGAAGGTGGAGGCGCCGTTGTCGATGACGATGGGGATGGTGTGCGGGAAGCTAGCGAAGTCGGTCTCCCGCTCCGGGCGGTACACCGACGTCATGTCGCCGGCGGCCGCGAGTTGGCCTCGCCGGAGGCGGAGGGGAGAGGGGTTTGGGGGCTTTTGGTAATTTTTGTCTTCTCGCTCCGTCGTCCTCGTCGCGAGCTCGCCTCACTTGTTTTAGCAAGGGAGAAGAGGAGCGGAATATTAACACAAAACCCTCTGTATTTTACTTGCAATTCGACACGAAGCACATGCTTATCATGGATACTGTTTATATTTAAATTTTGACTGCTTTTGTTAAAAAATATATAAATATTTTAAAAGATAATATATTACCAACGTGTGCTTTTTTAATATATGTTATTGGAGTATGTTGCATCATAGACATAAGCATTAAGCTTTTATTCATTGTAGTCCAACTATTTAAAACCTATTAGTGGTCAAATTTGAACAATCTCAACGGTGATAAGTATTTCAGAATAAAGAGAGTAACTTGTTACATTTAGAGTCTCAATATTTAGTAGTTTCCATGTGTTATTTTTTCCTTGTGTTTCAAGCATCCTCCACTTTATGGACTTGCAGAGTATCTGACCACTGATAAATAGACATTAAGTTAAAAGAGTCATTTCCTCTCTACTTTCTACGAAGAAAGCAATGAAAGAAATTAGAAGTGCCTTAAAAAAAGTTTTAAAAAGCACTAGATAAATGAACATCGACCAATACAACACATATGTGCCATATCATTTTATCTTATAAGGTGTTTTAGTTTTATTCTAAGTCAAGGTCTTTTTTACTTTGATTAAGTTTATAAAAAATAATTAGCATCGACAATACTAAATGAATACAATATCAAAATATTTTATGGTGAATTAAAATGAAACTAATTTGATGTTGTTATATCTTTCTATAAACTTTATCAAAGTTAGATAAGTTTGGCTTAGGAAACAAAACAAAACACCTTGGACATGAGGGAGTCGTTCTTGTGAGTTCAACGCTAGCACATGAATCAAACTATAGCAAAATTTTGCCAATGAAAGGATCGATTGCATATGAAAAGCCACCAAGAGCAAATTTCACACAAGAACAAAATGCACCGTGGATCTCCTCTAAGAAAACCAAATAATAACAACAGAGCCATCAAAAAAAAATTAATCCTACTCTGTTTTACCATGAGCAAAAACAAAATCTGGCAAAGTCAACAGCCTTTCACCAGGGAACCTGAGCTTGAAACCAGTACGTATTTCATCACAAACACATGCACATGTATTACATCCTCGTTAGAAATTTACAGAAAAATTCATAGGAAAATCAGAGAATTCGTCGAGACGCGATTTCTTTCGTTTCAGCTTGAAAGATCGACGCACGAAGAACTCCCATTTTTGTTCTTTTAATCCTGCAGAGAATACTTCTTGCCGGTGAACCGTTTGCCACCGTCTTCCTCGCCGGCGGCCTCCCCCTTGACGCTACCGGCAGCGGCTGAGGAGCCAAACCGAAGCGCCCTCTTGGGCCTCTCGTCCGCCGCCGCCGGAGACGGCCTTGGCACAAGAGGCGCCGGCATATTCTTCCCCTCCTCCTCCACCGGCTTGCCGTCCATCCGCATCGCGGCGCCGGTGAACCGGACCGGCTCGTCGTCCTCGACCTGCATGGCGGTCATCTCCTCCACGGGCTCGCCGTAGTCGAGGGCCTGCGCGAACTCCACCTCGCAGTCCGTCTCGACGGTGCAGACGGCGGCGGCCGGCCTCGTCTCCGCCACGTCCAGGTAGTATTTCTTCTCCCCCGCCGCCACGGTGATCGTCTCGCCGGTCGTCAGGCACATGTACTTGCGGAAGTTGTCCTCAAGCCTGCACGCGCACACACACTACGTGTCAGCGAACATCGCAATGCACGAGCATTCTGCCAGTAGAGAAAAAAAAATCCCTAAAAAATATTTGATATTTAGGGTAAGATTCAACCAAATTTTAAAATTTCGACCATCAGTAAGATTTACATCGTAATATACTGCTATAACATTTTAAACTTTTGGGCAGAAATAATTTTTATTTTTTAAGTAGTAGAGATTAGATTTTATAGACTTATTCTGATATAAGATTAACATTAAATATTTATGAGCGGAGAGAGTAGTTTTTTTTGTTATTAGAAATGATCAGTGGTTAATTGCTTACAAGTAACTTGGGTCGGAGACATTGAGGAAGTCAGAGGTGTGAGGCTGCAGCTTGACGAAGGTGGCCTTGGGGAGTGACGTGTTTTGCAGCAGGACAAGATCGTTCTGTCGCAGGCCCAGTTGCTCCATCATCTGAATATTCAGGGATGAAAATAGTCAGCGTCTGTTTCTGTCATTGGTCATTGCTCTGACGAGTTGTTTGCTTAAATTTGTATTTGGGCAAGTTATTTTGATCTTTTTTTTCATGAATTGTACTAACCATGGCCGGGATGTGGATGAAGCCCTCGTCGGCGGTGAACTCGAGCACGCCGCAATGCGAGGTCTGCAGCGTGCTGGCGTTCTGAATCTGAAACTGCATTGGGTACTCGATGTGCAGATAACCTGGAAATTAATCACAAGCAACAACCTGAGTAACTAACTAATTAAGCAGATGATCAAATTCCAGATATAAGATTGGTATTATCTGAACATGTGAGGAACTTACCGAGCCTATCAAGTGCAGATTGAGGCATGATAACTGCAAAAAAATACACAGTAAATCATCAGCAACGCGTCGTAATATTCAGTAAAAGAAGGGATCGACATTAGCAGGTTTGCAGCTTACCTCTATTGCCACCATCGTCGGCGTTCTCCTTCTTCAGAAGCGAGATCGGCGAGCAGCGGTACAGCTGCGTGAACTTCGCTGATTGCGAGTCGAGATAATGCTCGAAATCCTGCACACGCATTCAACGAACAAAAAATTAGATTAGAACTGTTGCCTAAACAACCCTAGTGTGTGTGTGTGTATATATAGAAGAGGAAAAAAACACTACTGGGATTAAAAGAAGATTTCAGAGCGACTAACTTACCATTAAGATGAACTGATGAAGTCAGCGACTGATTTGGCTGCCGATCGAGTTAATCCCCTTTACTCGTGCTGCGAAATCTCTCTCTGCTAGCTTCCAATGAGAGACGAAGAACACAACTCCTCAAATTGAACTGATGAAGTCAAATCAATGTATTCAGGTAAGGCTTCCGTATATCTAGGCTTATTAATTTATTATAAACCTCGCTATACGAATCACCCTCGTATACGTGCACGGCGTGGAGCAGAAACCGCCTGGGAGTCCACCACGTCAACGTCGGGCCCACACGTCGGTGAGACTGCAAGTAGGACCCGGCAGGTCGTTCGCCTTCTGACATGTGGGGCCCGCGCGCCACCTGGCACCCCGCCGGTTAACGGGTTTGGACGCGCCGTGGTGATAGGCCCGAGTCCGACTTGAACCCGATCTCCTCTCCCTCTCTGCTCTCCTCGTGCGCTTCCTCCCCCGGCGACGGCTTCCGCGGCGCGAGCCACCTAAACCCTAACCCTAAATTAGGGGGAGAGAGGGGGGCGTCGAGTAAGCGAGGAGCGGCGGCGGAGGAACAGGCGGCGATGGCGGCGAAGCGGGAGCTCTCAAGCACCCTCAGGAACCTCAAGGTGAGGAGGAATCCCTTGAAATGTCGCCTCTTCTATCCACATGCCTTGCTTGTCTGATATTTTTCTCTCTCTGTGTGGGTGCAGTTTATGCAGCGTGCGGCTGTTGCACAGAAGGTTGAGGAGAAGCCCGAGGTTGAGGTGGAGGCGGAGGCGGCGGCGGCGGCGGAGGTGGTGACGGTGGCTAGCGGAGGTCTTGGCTCGTCGGTTAAAGTCGCTAGGAAGTGGTATGGGGATTGAAATCTTAGTTTTTTTTATCGTTCTTACTGGCTTAGTGCTTTTACTAGCTGCTAGGAAGAATTGGAGATATGTTTGAGTTATCAAGTATATAAGATAGATTGAATCATAATTTGTTGAAGACTGCGCCTTTTTTGGGTCGAAATGTTTATTAGATGAGATAATCTGGTAAAACCCTTATCCAATTTACTTCTTACCTAACTACAGAGAATTTAGAAAATAGAAATTATGCTTTATGCTTTGCAAACTATGGCAAGTATGTCCAGAATTAAGATGTGTTTTGTTTTTCCTTTTCTTTCCTGGTGCGCTGCACACTAATCAGCTAAACATGCATTTTACATGTATGACGTTGTCAACTGAATTCATTTTTCTGGTTTAGTTTGAACACAGTGCTCTGTTATAATCAACTTTGTTTATACTAGATTCGATATGCCAGTGTAGACTGTAGACTGAACCAATACTAATCCCTTCTTCAGCGTAGTTATCATGGAGGGTAATCCACACCCCGGAGCTGTAAAGGGTCGAATGTCATTCCAGAATTTCAACCCATCCATTGATGTGAGCTTTCAAGATTGTTCTTTTACATCTTACAGTTGCAATGTTGTTTTCCCTTACACAAACCTAGACCTGTAGAAATTAACTCAAGAGGCAATGGGTGGCCGCCAATCACAGTCAGCTTCACCTAGTAATTATCATCAAGATGGTGGAAATTCCAGCAGGTTAGCTATTGACCAGCTCCTTTTCTGTGTTGTAGCTGTTGTTAACTTAGATTAGCAGTGGCATCTGTTATGAAATATAAAATGGCTATACTACGAGGATCCATATCTTGATTGTGTGCTAAGAATTATTTAGTTTTGACTTTTGATGATTGAACTGTAAGAATATCTAAAGCAGAAGAGCCTGATGCTCTTATGGAGTTACCAGGAATTGAGATAATTAATGGTCATTTAGTGCACTTCAACCTCGTGAAGATGAATCAATCATCACTAAATTTAGATGTTCTAGACTTGAAGTGATGCTAATTTTTTGGATGCATAGTTTCCATTTGTCGTTAGCCTGTCATTTTCTGATAGCTTTGCTCTAGGCAGTTCAGATATTTGTTGATGTATTGCTATAGTTAACATATTTGCTAAAAGTGAAGCTTATAAGACTAATGCTATCCTGAAGCTTATGAGTTGCTGCATATTCACAAATGAGGACTGATGCATGAATCAACATATTCAGGGAATCGAAATTGGAAGGTTAATGTGAAAGTTTTGTGCACAAATGACATGAAAACCTAGAATGTGTACATGTTTGCCACAAAAAAAGCCCTTAATTTATTGTACAGACGCGTGGCAAAATCAGGTTCAGTTCAATCAGATGAACAATTTAACAATTCATTACTGTGCCACACAAGGTATTACGGACTTATGGTCTTATGAACACAATATTCACCAGGGGAACACATTCTTCTGTACTTTTCATGAAATTTCTTATGAAAACCACTCAAAATCATTGGGAGGCAATTGAATAATTGGATGTATAATTTTTATTCAGCATATTGTTTGGAGGCCTTTGAATAGCTTGTGTATGTAATAAATTCTCACGTGGTCCCTTTTACAATGGAAATGCAGAACAGATGACGTATCAAGAACAAGATTTAGTGACTTCAACATTGATAGTTCGGAAAGCATATCTCTGAATGAACTAAAGAGGAAACAGCCTGAGCTTGACATGGAAACACCACCATCTCATAGGATGCCCAAGACCACAGGTAAGAGTGTCGATGGTGATTCATCTTCGCAAAGCAACGGCCGTGGGTCTCACAAGTCAAACAAGCGTGAAAAGCTTGACTGGAATCTTCTCAGACCACGGAAATCAAATTGAAGTCCGAGTTAGCGTAGCCAACATTTGCACTTGTATCCCATCTGTACTCTGTATCTGATTAGCATTTTCTCCTGTTTCGCGAGTTATATCTAGAGAGCTGGTAACCAATAGTTATTTACAGTGACATGTTTGTCCTAGCCTGAACTTTGGTTTCTACCGTTCTCCTGTTCTTATTATGTTGTTTACTCCATTACTTTGCTGTAAGATGTAAGATTCTGCAGCAGCAATGAGGAATTATTACAGTTTTGGCTGTGATTAACATATTGCTTGTGTTACTGTGCATCCTGTGGATTGGATTCAGATTTGGGTGCCTTGCCTTCCTTTTGGCACTCTGTTCATATCATCTCTAGTATGTTTTTGTTAACGCCAAAATTTGGCACGATTCATATTAGACTTCGGTTAAGGGAAGAGGCTATATCAACCGGTGGAAGTTAATCCAGAAGAAGTCGAGTTTAGGAAGGAATCGTGAAGACCACGGCATGACAGTTACTATTTTATCTATAAATTAGGTAGCTTTAATGATTTTTAGGAAATCTGATCTCGTGTCCGATCAGGGCTTGTTAATTTTCATTTTATAGTTAGGAAACTCCTGTTTCGTGTCCGATCAGGACTATATCAACTCGGGGTATAAATACGTATGCCCAGGTACCTTGTAAACTATCTCACAGATCAATACAACTTTGGCACATCGTCACCCTTTTTGACGGGTTCTTGCTTCTCGAGCCGGGCTGCATCGGTTAGGTCCGAACTCCTGCGAGAGGGTAAGTCTCGTTACCCCAACTACCTTATCGGCTAGGACTTCCTCGGTTAGGTCCGATATTCTAGCTGATCTACAGTAGTCGGCTTACCACGGTGTATCTATTCTGTCTACGGCTGCATCAGTTAAGTTTGATCTCTTAGTCCGAGTGGATACATCACATCACGCATGCATAGATCGTATCGGCTTACTGGGAGTAATTTATCATCAGTTTATACTGCATCGGTTGGGTCCGACCTACTAAACTGCTAGTGATAAATCGTTTCCTGCTAGTCAATAGTTTTTATGCAAGCGTTTATCGGATGTATAGCCGATAAGTTATCTTTTACTATATAAAGCCGACTGTATTGTCTTTATTATTTCAACTATCTACATTATCATTGGCTTTCCAGCCGATGCACATGTTCTATTGGCAGTCGACTGGCTTTTTATTTGCTTATATTATCACCAATTCTATCATCGGCTTCTTAGCCGATGCGCAATTGCTGTTGGTAGTCGGGCACGCGCAAGAACCCGGCGCGAGGACGGGCGAGGACCGGGCGCGGCACGGGTGAGGGCCCGGGTACAGGCGCGGGCAGTACTTTAGGTACAGCGCTAACAATCACTATTGCAATCGGCTGAAGATTAGTTAATTCATTTATTCTGCCTATTTATTTTATCATTGGCTTACGGCCGATGTTCCAGTATACAAGTTCTATCGGCAATCGGCTGGTAGGATTTTTATCGGCCGATTGAATCGCTGATCTAATTTTTTTTTATCTCCTTGTCAATTGCTGGGTCAAATTGATTGGCATGCCCGCGAACCTCAAATTTAGGATCTGCACTGGAGCTAAGCAGATCTCCCAGGCCTTCGCGTGTCTAGTGCACCGAACCATATCATCGGCTCGTTCTCAATACTGACGGTGATTTTCGGTGTCAACACGTTTTTGGCACGCCCGGTGGGACACAGAACTTCAACATGGCTGGAAAGGAGGTCAGTACAGATAATATAATCCCAGTCACAATGGAAGATTTGACCGAAGAACAAAGACAACAAGTGGAGCAGAACATTGTTGAATTTCAGAAGCTTTGTCTAGAATCCTTCGGTATGATAGATCAAGGGCCGATTCAAAAGTCCCAATTTCCAAAGCCTGTTCTGATTGGGGAATCGAGCCATACATCACCTGCAAGTTCACAGAAGCAATTTTAAGACATGGTTAATGAAGCAGTTCGTCATGCATTGACCGATCAATCTGGGGTATTGGTGAACACATTACAGAGCTTGATCATAAAGGCGGTGGAGCCGATTCAACTGGCTGGGGGGCAACAAGATGGAATTCCTCAAGGATATCAAACTGCATACTATGGGGGGCATCAACAAAGTCATCCAGAAGCTGTCCCTGAGTACAATTATCAGAGAGAACATCAGAGGCAGAATCGGCTACTCCACCTCTGCATTATTCACCTCTGCATTATCACGATGAAGATCCAAGGGAAGAAGATTGGACAGCAAGAATCACAGAGGTGGTGAGAGAACAATTCGGTCTAAGACTGAAGAAGGAAACATTAATGTATCGGCCTCCATATCCAGATTGGTTTGATAGAATTCCATTGCCGCGCCGATACAGAGTATCAGACTTCTCCAAATTCTCAGGGCAAGATGATGTATCTACAATGGAGCATGTCAGCCGATTCTTGGTTCAGTGTGGGAAGGCATCGGCTGAAGAAGCTTTGAGAGTTAGATTTTTCCCGCTTATCATTGTCCGGATCGGCCTTCACTGGTTTCTTCGTTACCACCAAATTCAGTTTGGGTTTGGGCCGATTTAGAAAAGTAGTTCCACAAATATTTCTTTACCGGGATTCAGGAGATGAGTTTGACAAATTTAACATCGGTAATACAGAAGCCAGATGAATCAGTCGCAGAATATATCTAGCGGTTTCGTGATGTTAGAAGCCGATGTTATAGTTTAAGTTTGGATGATGCACAGCTGGTCGAGTTAGCATTCCAAGGTTTGTTGGCTCCGATCAAGGAAAGATTTTCAACAGAAGACTTTGATAGCCTAGCACGCCTAGTACAGAAGGTATCGGCTCATAAAAGCCGATTTCAAGAGGCCAGGAGGGGATGTTGAGGCCTAGAAGAATTTCGAAGTTTGATAACAAACTCCGAAATTGGGGGGCATGTGTTAACGCCAAAATTTGGGACGATTCATATCAGACTTCGGTTAAGGGAAGAGGCTATATCAACCGGTGGAAGTTAATCCAGAAGAAGCCGAGTTCAGGAAGAAATCGTGAAGACCACGGCATGGCAGTTACTATTTTATCTATAAATTAGGTAGCTTTAATGATTTTTAGGAAACCTGATCTCGTGTCCGATCAGGGCTTGTTAATTTTCATTTTATAGTTAGGAAACTCCTGTTTCGTGTCCGATCAGGACTATATCAACTCGGGGTATAAATACGTATGCCCAGGTACCTTGTAAACTATCTCACAGATCAATACAACTTTGGCACATCGTCACCCTTTTTGACGGGTTCTTGCTTCTCGAGCCGGGCTGCATCGGTTAGGTCCGAACTCCTGCGAGAGGGTAAGTCTCGTTACCCCAACTACCTTATCGGCTAGGACTTCCTCGGTTAGGTCCGATATTCTAGCTGATCTACAGTAGTCGGCTTACCACGGTGTATCTATTCTGTCTACGGCTGCATCAGTTAAGTTTGATCTCTTAGTCCGAGTGGATACATCACATCACGCATGCATAGATCGTATCGGCTTACTGGGAGTAATTTATCATCAGTTTATACTGCATCGGTTGGGTCCGACCTACTAAACTGCTAGTGATAAATCGTTTCTGCTAGGTTGATAGTTTTTATGCAAGCGTTTTATCGGGATGTATAGACGATAAGTTATCTTTTACTATATAAAGCCGAGTGCATTGTCTTTATTATTTCAACTATCTACACTATCATCGGCTTTCCAGCCGATGCACATGTTCTATTGGCAGTTGGCTAGCTTTTTATTTGCTTATATTATCACCAATGCTATCATCGGCTTCTTAGCCGATGCGCAAGTGCTATTGGTAGTCGGGCACGCGCGAGAACCCGGGCGCGAGGACGGCGAGGACCTGGGCCGGGCACGCGAGGCCCGGGTACAGGCGCGGGCAGTAATTTAGGTGCAGCGCTAACAATCACTATTGCAATCGGCTGAAGATTAGTCAATTCATTTATTCTGCCTATTTATTTTATCATCGGCTTACGGCCGATGTTCCAATATACAAGTTCTATCGGCAATCAGCTGGTAGGATTCTTATCGGTCGATTGAATCACTGATCTAATTTTTTCTATTTTCTTATCAATTGCTGGGTCAAATTGACTGGCACGCCCGCGAACCTCAAATTTAGGACCTGCACTGGAGCTAAACAGATCTCCCAGGCCTTCGCGTGTCTAATGCGCTGAATCATATCATCGGCTCGTTTTCAACGCTGGTTTTACAGGGAATTTGCATGTGTACATTTTCACATTTGGAAATGGGAATTATTGGGCAGGGTGAGAAAGCACGAAACATCCACAAAGATGAACAAATGCTACCACTTGGATAATCTTCCTCTCCTTCGAAAAGGGTCGAGTCGACCCAAGGGATTCGATCTCGCTGGTCCCACCTGTCATTGAGAGCAATATTGTCGACGCATCGTCGTGAACCCGGTGACCTTTTTTTTTCCCGTCTCGCTTCCTAGTTGCGTCCACCGCTAAACCCTAGCTCCTTCCTGAATCCTGACGAGCCGGCGGCGGCGGGAGAGGGGGAAAGAACCCCGGAGAGATGCCACCGGCCTCGGCGGTTGCGTCGGCCGTGGAGAAGCTACAGGTGGCGGCACAGGACGCGGCGAACTCCTCGTCGCGCTCGGCCGCTGCCTTCTCCGAGCAGGCGCACCAGGTCCTCGTGCCCAGGGCTGCAGGGTATACTCTCCTCACTTGCATCAGCCTCGTCTAGCTTGAATATTTTGTCAACTTGGATCTCCCATTTCAGCTCAATACTCCCTTGCTCGCTTTAAATTGTTTTGGTGCTGAATTCGCAGTGCGGAATTACTCCAATTGCACCCGATTTGTGCCATGTGGCTACTATCTGAAATAAATAAACTGCAATTAGGTGTGTTTACAAAAACTGGTCAGAATTTGATAGGGTAATTTGGTATGTCCTGTGAAAAGTCATGCCAATTGAGACTTGAGAGATTGTACAGTAGTTCGAAGTTGAGAAGTGCTCTTAGCAATTAGGTGGCGCGGTGTTCACGTAATTATGGCATCACTGGGATATCGAGTTCTCGAATTTAGGAGCATTGCAAAGGCTGGTCTCAAATTTACGTATATTGGTATATTGTAAGGGGTCTGTAACTCTGTATTTGTATGTGGTGACGGGCGAGTATGACTCTTGACATGTCATACAAGATGCAACCAGAAGAGGCAATGACTAAGTTCAGGAGAGTTATAAGCAAATTCCAATATTCCATAGTGAGCCCTAGCAGTTCATTGAGTTCAGAGTAGTTAAAGTTTTAGTGTCTTTCTAGATCAAAAGCTACGAGGTTTAAGACCGTGAGAGACTGAGAGTACTTGATTGTGATTGACCTGTGTTCAAATTTTCATTTGGATGTTATGTAAAATACACCGATTGTATAACTGCGTTTGAGTGGCAAAATATCCTAGAGTTTGTGTGCATTGGTGCTGCTGTGACTAAATCTGAAAGCTTAACAAGAGCTAGACAGCATGGCATACTCTATGCATGCAGATTTATGAGCTTATTAAGAGGTAAATTGTACTGTCTCAGGAAATTGATATGGTGCAGCCAGTTTTTCAACATTTGCTAGCATTTCCAGGCACTGATACCGTTTTATTCATGAACCCTGTGCTCAACTGTCCAAAACCTTAGAACCTGACAATCGTTATGCTTGTGTTATATTCTGTATTGCAGTCGTGTCATCTCACTGTCAACTTGCACGAAGATCAGTGCCATCAGCTTCGCAGTTGGTGTTGTGGTGGGCTTCACACTGAAGAGAAGACTACGCCGGTGGGCTGCTAGGCTGCTGAAAAGAATTAAGGACGATGACTAGTGAAAATCTTTTCGTACCATGTTCGTCCTAAGTTCTGTTGACAACTATATTTTGTTGCCCGCAATTTGAAATTTTGAATCCCGCTCCGAAGTTCTATAAACTGCAAGCAACAGAAATTTATGGTTCTAAGCTGGATTACACATATTTTGTGGGTCTGTACACCCTTCCTAGCCTTGCCAATTTCCTTTAGCAATGGCAAGAATTGATCATTGGCAAATTTTTTGACAAAAAATGGTTAGGCATTCGTTTGATTTGCTACTAAAGTTGCATTTTGGCATTCAGTTAAGCTAAATAATTTGGCAATACTAATATTTTGGCTTGGCTACAAACCAAACAAAGCCTATGTTGGCGCAAAAACGTGTCACGCCATATCACGCCATACACATGAGCACCTTGTGTGCAACCCGTAGTGGCACCCGAAGACGTGCCGCCACAGGAGGTAGATGTCGCCAAACGATCACCCGGGAGGGCGTACCCTATAACGCCCTGGTTTTTGGGTCGTTAAAAACTATTTCAGTAAAAAAAACCTAATTTCAAAACTTTTGGCTTTTTGTGTGTAATTAAGGACTAAGTGCCGTAGATCTCAGATTAAACTCTCCTTGAGACCCTAAAACCTCAACTCCAAACTCTCTCCTAAATTCCGAGACTCGAATTTTGCAATTTGACTCTCTCTCAAATCCCTTGCGCAATTCACTTTTGAAATCCCTCAATAAAAATTTTCCTATTTTTTGATCTCTCTGAAAGTTCAGATGTCCACTGAGAACTCTTTTCCAAAAATCCCCAAAATTTCCTTGGCTCAAATCCCAAGAATTAAATTTCAATCCGAACCCCCTTAGAATTCCCCAACCCTATCTTTCCTCAAATTAATATCCAAATCTCTAATCTATTTTCAACGTATCAAAATTCCAAGCCTCGAAAACTCTATGTTGGAAACCTAAAATTTCTTGGGAAATCACGAACCAAATTTAAGTTCAAATACCTCTTCAAATGTCTCAAGTATCTCTCAAATAAAAACCTTTGGATCAGGCACAAATTTAATTTAAATCTTCTCGATCCCCTCTTTCCTTTTCCCCTCTCAAATATCCTTAATCAAAATTCCCTAGAAAATTATCAAACTCCACTATTCACTTGGGCCACCTCATCTCCCTCTCTCCCCTCGGCCGGCCCACAGCCTGTTTCCCCGCCATGCACGCGCTGATGACTGGGCCCCAGTGGTCAGCCGCCCTACTACGCCCGCGCATGCGCCTCGGCCTCCGACATCTGGACCTCACCCGTCAGCTCTCCTCCACGCGGATGCCGTTCTCTCCCCGACCCGTGGGCCTCTGCTGTCAGACGCCATCGTCGTCTTCCTTGTCTTCTTTCTTCCTCGGCCTCTCTCTCTCTCTCTCTTGATTCTTCTCTGCTTTCCCCTGACACAAGCCGTCGTGCCCTTACCGCTCTGCCCCCGCTAGCCCGAGCACGCGTGGCTCTCCTTGTCAACGCTGTGGGACCGAGCTCGGCACAAAGCTCGCACGCCGCACATGCCGAAGTCAGAGGCAAATTGGCCACGTTTTTCTCTCCTCTGTCCCAAAATATCTAACCGCGAGTCACCACCTTTGTTCATTGTCTCCTTCCGCCGCTCGCCGCCTATAAATCCATCGCCCCACCGCGCCATCGCTCTAAGGCCGAGCTCAAGCTTCTCTCTCCGCCGCCACCATAGCTGCTCTGCCCCTCGTCAATCCCTCGTCTCCGATCCCTAATCAACCGAGCCGCCGACGCCAATGCCTTCCTCGGGACGCCACGACCTCCCCTAACACCTCCTCAGCCCCCAAGCGCCGCTGTGGACAAAACGCCCAAATCGGCCGCCGCCATCCGCCATTGACGCCACCGTCAATCTCCCATCCTCGCCACCGGTAATGCCCAAACGGCCCATCTATTCTCTTCCTCTCATCTCACCGCATCCGAACCTACCCCTTTTAGCCCCTTCTGCCGTTGGAACGGACGCCAGCGATGACAACACGACAGGGCACCTCACCACCGCTCTTTGGTCATTGTCGCCTGCCGCCGTCGATCACTCTAGCCCTAATCCGAGCCATCCACCACATTCACCCTCTTCTCCTCGATCCATTCCCGGCCGTCGATTTCCCGGACGGCCTCTCGGTCTCTCTCCCCGACCGATGTGGAAGCGACGTCGTCCACCGAGCCCCACCTTGCTCTCTCACTGACTAGCGGGCCCGCCCTTTTTCTTCTAAACCAAACCCAAAAGCCCCTCAGTTACATGCGGACCTCACACATTAAAATGCACCGTAATCACTCCCCCATCTCTCTCTCCTGCTTACATGTGGGCCCACTGACATGTGGGACCTCCCTGTCAGTCCCTCTGTCTCTTTCCTTCCAGTGCCATGTGGGCACATCTTCCTCTCTCTGCCATGTGGCCCCTAGGCTTCTCTCTCCCTCACTCCCAATAACATGTGGGCCACTGCCTCCTTCTCTCTCCTCCCTATGACATGTGGACTCTGCCTCTTTCTCTCTCTATGTCATTGACATGTGGGCCAGTCCTCTCAGCCTCTCTCTACCCTACCACTGACAAAGGGCCCCACTTGTCAGCCACAAATTCCTAGAATATTTCTTTTTTAAAATTCAATTAAATTCTTTTCTATATTCTAGAAATCATTAAACTTCAAAAATCCATATCTTTTAATCCAAAACTCCGATTGACCCCGTTCAAGTCTCAATTTTTTTTAAAATTGAGATCTACCTCATGGTACTATTAGTTATTAATAATAGTATTTTATTTTTAGGGTTTTGCGTGTTTTTTCTCGTTTCGCGCATAGTCGACACTTCAGAAATTCTTTCGGTTGTCGGATTTCGCGAAGTTTGAAAACAAAGACTGAGGCAAGTCACTCATTGACCCTATTGCTCCTAAATTTAAAATTATTCGTTTGCAAAATTGCATTGCTTATGTGCACGATAAATTGATCGGCCTCGGTTTGTGTGACGACCGACTGACCTACCCAGTAGATGCAAAAACCCCGTAGGATATTGGTACCCTATTCCTTGTCACTCCATCCCGTGGTACCTCGGTGACCATGCTCTCTGAGGCATGAATTCCGATGGTTTCTACTCAACATCACTGTTGTTTTGTTGATTTGGGGAAAATAGGGTTCGAAAGTTTTAAAACCCGACATTGTGATGTCAGCGGATTTGCGAAACAAAATTTCTTTGCGAAAATCCATGGTGCAAGGTGACCGCCTGTGTGGTGGCACTTCGTATTTGCATGTAAGGACCGTTTCCTTGAGGAATTTCATCCGAGCATCTCACAGTGCGATGTCACACCCCGATCTGGCACCCCCGTACAACGGCACCAAATAGGGCGTGCCGCAGGAAAATAGTGCAAACTGCGTTCCTGCGGAACCGCGATACTGATACCAGTCCTAGGATGCAGCGCTGGTATCCACGGAAATCAGACATGCATCATTATAGAACCTTAGATAAAGAAATAATTAAATAGACTTATTACCTTACTTACGTTGCAGCTTCGGAGCAAGCCGGAGACAACAATGAACACCATAGAGGCAGCGGTAGCAGCGGAACAGCGGACTAAGTCCCAACACACAGGCAGCGGCTGGGAACTAGGACGAAACCCTAATCTTTACTTCACTGCAACTCCAGCAACTAGCTCCCGGCGGAGAACTATATATAGAGAGCAAGGGTGAGTACATACGTACTCAGCAAGCCAGTGGAACTTAGGTGGTTGTTGCAAGCTTCAAAAGGGGCTGGTTATTTTACAATCTGCTTTATTTAAATCTTTTTAAATCCGCTAGTGTGTGCTTCTCAACAATCAGGGCGAGGAGTGAGTTGTATCAATCTTTGAATCGGCGCAACTCTCAAGAGTTGGCCTCCGGGATCCAGCTCCACCAGCTGATCCAACCTCATCGGGCCCACAACCCTGTTATCCTTGGCAACTTCACAACATTTTCCAAAATCAGATTCCCCATCTGCAAATATCCTTTCACAAGTAGTAGTCAAACAAAACTATGCTAAGGAATCACCTCACATCCGCCTAGGACCGCAGGCACGGTTGCTCAAACAGTTTAAACCTCTGTAAAGGGGGTACACTTTACCCACACGACGCAACTTACTCTAGTCACCAGCTGACACGCATTGGGTACGATTTGGTGATGTAAAGGTTTTCGCGACAAGGCATTTCCCAAACCTGCCCAGGTTACCCCATACCAATTGGAAGGGTTCTTGAGACCAACAACAGGGTAGGTCCGAGGCCATGCTGTGCCAGGAACCCAGGAGGTACCCCCAATGCCCTCTTGCAGGATCCATAGTCCAATGGCATGCAAGACGTCCCTAGAAGGCTAGTTATTCAGCCAGGAGTTATCCCATATCACCCATGTGATTGTACTGTCAAATGTTCGGATGAAATTTCAAAGGAATTGGTTCTTAGCTACAGTGCGGGAGACTCGTCCTGCTAGCACGATCCCCGCACCACGGTTTTCACAAACCATTTTATTTTCAAGGCACCGACCCAGGTGTCAGGTTTTCCAAAGTTTTGTAAACCCAAGTTTTACCCCTCGTAGTCATTTTTAAATTTGATAGGCGATCACCGGTACCATGCCTGTCGACACGGGTACCGGGATCTATCAAGGGCGGTGACAAGGATGTGTAAGGGAATCACAATCAATCAAGGAAGTCATGCAGTAAATGGGTTGGCGGTCCATCAGTCGTCTTGCGATCGCGGCTGAGAAATCATCTCTGTGTAGCCTAGTAAATGCGATTTGGCAATCAAAGTACTTAGTTCCGCAAATATGGGCTCAAGATGATCAAAGGTGACTTGCCTTGCTCTAGGTCTTCACGAGTCTTCGAGGAATCTTCACGAAATCCGCTTCGAAACGAATTTTCGACGGTCGTTACTACGTGCAAATACACAAAAATCTACATAAAGACCAGTAAAAAGACCCTATTTAGTACTACTAATAGTGCCATTAGATAGATCTCAATTTTAGAAAATTACTGGAGTTGGAACAGAGTCAATCGGAGTTACGAATCAAAAGTTTTGAATTTCTGAAGATTTAATTGAATTTTTGGATCAGTGGAAAATGATTTATTTGATTTTAAGAGGAGAATATTCAAGGGAATATTCCCTGGTGGTCATTGACAGCCTTGGCCCACTGACAACTTGGGCCCACACATTAGAGAGGGAGATGGGTGATGGCTGGATGGCAGTCAATGACAGGTGAGGTCCACTGACATGGGGGCCCTATGTCAGTGAGAGAAGGGGAGGGGTAGTGGTGGTGGAGGACTGGTGAGTGGGGCCCGAAGGTCGGCCACACAGCGGGCGCAAGGTGCTGAACCGGGGTGAACCAAAGGGAGGTGGGCCCATCGGTCAGCATCTCTTGGTGCATGCACCAAGCCCGACCAGGACAAGGAGAGAGAGTGAGTTGGACGGGTGCACGAAATCGGTCCACAGTGGATCAAGGCAACCGGGTCCATGTGTCAGTGACACAAGGTGCGTGGACCGATGCATGCACGGGGAACGGCCAGCTGACTCGGCGCGCGCGGGCCTGGTCATGCCAAGCTGGCGCCCTCGTGGTGCCGTCTTCCCCGGTCGGCCACAGAGCGAGAAGGGACACGGGATCGGACGGCCGACGGAGCGCGGAGCGATCCAGCGAACCAAGGCAGAGGGTGGCGAGTGGTGGCCACCGGCGGGAAGAGGAGGCCTTGGGGAACCGAACGAGCGTGTTAACGCCAAAATTTGGTGCGATTCTTTATCAGATTCGGTTAAGGAGAGAAGCACAGTCAATTAGCAGAATTAATTCAGAAGAAGCCGAGTTTGGGAAGGGATCGTGAAGACCACGGAGAGGCAGTTAATATCTTATTTATAAAGTAGGTAGAGATAATAATTTTTAGGAAACCTGATCTCGTGTCTAATCAGGGCTTGTTAATTTTCCTTTTATAGTTAGGAAACTACTCTTTCGTGTCCGATCAGGATTGTATCAACTTGGGGTATAAAAACGTATGCCCGGGTACCTTGTAAATCATCATACACAGATCAATACAATTTCGGCGCATCGCCACCCTCTTTGACGGGTTCTTGCTTCTCGAGTTGGGCTGCATCGGTTAAGTTCGACCTCCTGCGAGAGGGTAAGTCTCGTTACCCCGACTACCTTATCGGCTAGGATTTTCTCGGTTAGGTCCGATATTCTAGTCGGTTCACGGTAGTCGGCTTACCAAGATATATCTGTTCTGTCTACGGCTGCATTAATTAGGTTTGATCTCATAGGCTGAGTAGATATATCACATCACGTGTGCATAGATTTATCGGCTTACTGGGTATAATTTATCGTCAGTTTGTGCTGCATCGGTTAGGTCCGACCTACCAAACTGCTAGCGATAAGTTATTCCTGCTTGGTCAATAGATTTCATGCAAGCGTCTTATCGAGATGTATAGCCGATAAGTTATCATATTTTACATCACAATTGCATTAGATCTATCGGCTTATTGAGGTTCTTCTATTGTTATTAATCTGTGCTGCATCAGTTGAGTCGGAACTACGTGTTGACATCGAAAACCCGCCGGGGGCCGTCCGGCGTCTGGGTGACACGCGAAGGCCTGGGAGATTTGCTTTACTCCAGTGCAGGTCCTAGATGTTGAGGTTCGTAGGCGTGCCAGTCAATTTGACCCTGTAATTGACAAGGAGGAAAATGTTAGATCAATGAGCCAATCGGCTGGAAGCCGATCTAGACTCGTTTCACCGGCCGATGGCCGATATGCACTGTAACACTTATACATCGGCTTAAGGCCGATGACGGCAAGAACAATAACATAATAATAAACAAATATCGCGCTAGCCGATCATCGAAGGGATATTCAAAAACCGGCTATAAACTTGGTAAAATAAATAGACAGAATACATATGTAAATAAATCAAATAAATCCTAGCCGATCATAATTTAGTGCTACTGGTGTTGCCATGAAGATATGCCTGTGCCCGGGCCCTTGCTTATATCGGCTCCCGGGATCTTCGTCCGCTGTCCGGGCCCATACACTGGACCTTACCCAAGCTCATGCTCGGGCCCTCACCTGGGGTCGTGCCCGGGAACCTGCTTGTACTTGTACTTGGATCGGCAGAATAAACCCATCGGCTAGTCCTTAGCCGATTGTAACAATAATACAGGCAAGAACATATAATAAAGTATGCAATAACATAAATGATAAATAATTAATAAGCTAGCCGACTACTGAACAGAGCGAGTATAGAATAAGACAATGAATAAATGTAGTCGGCTTTAACAGATAACTTATCGGCTAAGCACTCCGATAACACCATCGCACAACACCATCGGCTCATCAAGAGTAAAGCTATTATCGTTGGTCTAGTAGATCGGACCCAACCGTTGCAGCACAGACCAACAATGATAACGACGCCTCAATAGGCCGATAGATATGATGCGACCGTGATGAAAATAACTTACCGGCTATGCACTCCGATAAAACGCCTGCACACAACGCATCGGCCTAGCAGGATCGACTTATCACTAGCGGTTCAGTAGGTCGGACCCAACCGATGCAGCACAAACCGATGATAAATCGCTCCCGGTAAGCCGATACGATCTATGCACGCGTGATGTGATATACCTAATCAATCTATGAGGTCAAACTGAACTGATGCAGCCATAGATAAAGTAAATATATCGTGGTAAGCCGACTACCGTAAACCGACTAGAATATCGGACCTAACCGAGGAAGTCCTAGCCGATAGGTAGCCGGGGTGACGAGACTTACCCTCTCGCAGGAGTTCGGACCTAACCGATGCAGCCCGGCTCGAGAAGCAGGATCCCGTCGAAGGGGTGGCGATGCGCCGAATTTGTATTGATCGTTGTGATGATTTACAAGGTCCCCGGGCATACGTATATATACCCCGATTTACATGAGTCCTTATAGGACACGGTATACAATTTCCTATCCATAATAGAAAACGCTAACTAATCCCGACCGGACACGAGGTCAGGTTTCCTAAAGATAAACAGCTGCCTAATTAATATGTACAGTAAATAATTGCCAAATAACGGTCTTCATGGCTCCTTCCTGATTCCAGTCTCTTCTCCGTCAGTTGACTGTAACCTCTCCTTTGACCGAATCTGATACAGGGCCTTACCAAATTTTGGCGTTAACACATGCCCCCCAATTTCGGAGTTTTTCATAGGGCTCCGAAATTCTTTTACTTTGGGCCTCCAGATTTATCCCATACCGAGGCGGCCCAAGATAGCTTACTTGCCATAAATGTTTGAAACAGTGCCAACGGCCTCGATTCCCGCTCGGTTGTCATACCTCCATAAAAACGCTTCGTCTCCTTGCCTTTTTTATGCTTTCACATCACCAGAGCACCACCGCTTCATCTTCCACATCTTCACCAAGCTCTAGCGAATCCAGACGAATCGTCGCAAGTTTCCCCTCTGGACGTTGATCCCTGCATCATCTCCCACTCCTGTGATGGCATCGGCATCTGCAGTTCCTGAGGTAATCTTCTCACCCGATTATTTTCCCCCGATCTACAGCCCATGCGAATCCGATCTACTATGTTCTTCACCTGTTCTTCGTCGTGTTCTTGTTTAATGTAGCATCTTAGAGCCCAGATCTTGATTCCGGCCGCCGATTACCCCAGCTTTTTCTATCATGGCCCCATGGGCAACGAAGATCCCACCGAGTTCATCAGTGCTGAAACCCAACGTATTCCCTTCAAGAACTCGGCTATGTTGGTCAGTGACTGGACCAACAGCTTCAGGTCATGGCCGAGCAGATTGCCTGGATGGAGAGATTGGTACATCAGAGTATCGGCTGTGAAGAGAACCCTTTGGGATGAATCACATATCGGCCACTGCATTAATCTCTCCCTGGCTGATATGGAAAGAAATGAATCCCTGCTCGCATCAGCCTCATACTTCTGGTCCGATGCTCTCAATGCCTTTCTGTTTGGGCATGGGCCTATGACCCCCACCTTGCTGGATGTGACCATGCTCACATGTCTTGACACAACAAGCTACATCGACCCCTTCAAGCTTCGCTTCAAACCTACGCATCGGCTCCAGGCAAAGAATATCGGCGGCTGGTCCAGGTACATATCTCTTCATAACAAGGGAACCGGACCGGTTGATGATCGGGAGCACGTCGCTTTTCTGAACTTGTGGTTGGAACGGTTCGTCTTTGGTGGTGCAACCCTCGGTCCGACGACCAATATGCAATGCCTGGCAGAGTGCTTGGCCGATAGGAAACAAATTCCGTTGGGGCACTATCTCCTTGGCGCCACCTACCAGCTGCTTCATCAAGTGGCAACTAAGCTATCGGCCGGCCAGCCCGTCGGCCATATCGGGGGCCCTTGGTGGTTTGTACAGCTTTGGCTCAATGTTTACACCTCCAAGGCCATCCCAGAAACTTCTCTTCTTAAGCAATCCTTCCCAGCCGATTACCCAGAAGATCAAGACCCCGTCTATCGCCGATGCATCTCTATGGGTGAAGCTGCATCGGCTCTCTCTGGCGGCAAGATAACCCCTGCTGAAGTTAGTCAATGGTTCAAGGGATTTTATTACGGCTTCACCAGGGAGGCCACTCTCTGGTTTGCTTATAATGATGCATCATCATTTGAGATGCCTTCTAACTTCGACCCGCTCAAAGCCCTGGACAATGATGAATCCAAGTCCATCTTCCTATCGGCCATCACCCCCTGTCTGCTGCCAACTGGCTTCTCTCTGGGCCGATCGCAGCCTTCATACGAGTTCTATCATCCATCAGTCGGCTCTCGCCAGTTTGGTCTTGGGCAACTTCCCATCGGCCTCTTCTTCATCAACAAACTTCAAGCCCGAGGCACGGTCAGCAGCGCCCTGGAATATGATCGGCTGCGGACTTTGACTGATTCCCTCCTTCTCGGCGCCGCCACCGAGGTGTACATCTGTACTGCCAATACCAAGCTTTTTGTCCGATGGTGGTCAGAATGGAAGAAACACTTGTGCAGCTTAGCGCCCTGTTCGCACCAAAAACCGCCGGGTGTGCCAAGAAGCTTGCTGACGATCTGGTTTGATGCGATTGAACATACGAAGGCCTGGGAGATCTGCTTAGCTCCAGTGCAGGTCCTAAAATCTTGAGGTTCGTAGGCGTGCCAGTCAATTTGACCCTGTAATTGACAAGGAGATGAAGAAATTTGATTACTGATCCAATCGGCCAATAAGCCGATACGGATTCCTTCCAGCCGATCGCCGCTATGCTCGTGCCCGGGCCCTCGCCTGTACTCGCGCCCGGGCCTCGTGCTCGGGTTCTCGCTCCCGGGTCCTCGCTTGTGCTCGCATCCGACTACCAGCAGCAATTGCACATCGGCTATCGGCCGATACGGACTGATATAGACTCCTCGTAGCCGATGGCACCTGTGTATCGGCTAGCAAACCGATAGCGCTATAAACAAATGGATAAGCTGTCAGTATAACATATGCATCGGCTAGAAGCCGATGATAAAATAGATAAGCAAAACAGTAAGCCAGCCGACTGCCGAGGAAACACATGTGCATCGGCTAGAAAACCGATGATAATATAGATGACAAACAGTAAGGATAATACAGTCGGCTTTATAAAAGATAACCTATCAGCTAAGCGCTCCGATAGAACGTCGCATATACACCGATCGGCTCGACAAGGATAAATCTATTATTATCGATCTAGTAGTTCAGACCTAACTGATGCAGCACAGATCAATAATAGTAAAGGAACCTCAACAAGCCGATAGACCTAATGCAACTGTGATGTAATAAGATAACTTACCGGCTATGCATTCCGATAAGACGCTTGCGCAAAAACCATCAACCTAGCAGGAACAACTTATCGCGACAGTTTAGTAGGTCGGACCCAACCGATGCAGCACAAACTGACGATAAGCTACTCCCAGTAAGCTGATAAGATCTACGCACGCGTGATGTGGTATACCTGATCGGCCTAAGAGGTCGGACCGAACCGATGCAGCCGTAGACAGGGTAGATACACCTGGGTAAGGGGTGACGAGTCTTACCCTCTCGCAGGAGTTCGGACCTAACCGATGCAGCCCCGCTCGAGAAGCAAGAACCCGTCGAAAGGGTGGCGATGCGCCGAAGTTGTATTGATCGATTAGATAGTTTACAAGGCGCCTGGGCATACGTATATATACCCCGAGTTACAGGAGTCCTTATAGGACACGGTACATACTTTTCTATCTATAAACGGAAAACTAACAAGCCCTGATCGGATACGAGATCAGGTTTCCTAAAAATTATCAAAACTACCTAATTAATAGATAAGGTAATTTACTGCCATACTGTGGTCTTCACGGTCTCTTCCCAAACCCGGTCTCTTCTGGATCAATCTTCACTGGTCATCTGTGATTTTTTCCTAACCGAATCTGCTAAAGACCTGTGCCAAATTTTGGCGTTAACACGCCCACCTGTTACTGCTCTCGTCTTGACACTGAGTACGTCAAATCCGATGAAGAGGTAATACCCACAAGCTTTAACCATCATCTCCAATCATCTCTAACTCCTACTTTGCAGGATGCCAGCGTCGAGCCCCCATCAACAAGCAACAGCGGTCGGCCGATCCTGTATCAACCTCCATCGGCTACCCCAAACTTAGGGCGCGACGCTCCATCCCCATCGGCTCTCCTCAAGACGCCTCGGCCGATGGGACCAAAAAGGAAAAAGTTAGCGCATCGCCCCTCCCTGAAGAAACAGAAAACCGATGCCGATATTGTTGCCACGACGCCATCTTCTCCCCAGACCACATCGGCTCCCTCATCTCCTCAGGTATGCGCCAAGTCTTAACATCATTATTACCCGCTTTCTCATTTATCTCACCAACTTCATCTTCAGCTCAAGTCATCGGCTCTAGATCCTCAACCTTCTTCCAACGTCCCCCCAAGCACTGAGCCGATGGCCTCTTTAGCTGCCCCACTCTTGGCACCAAGTCCTCCAGCTGTCGATGAGACTGCCCCTATTCCATCGGCTGACATCGTCCCTCCCAGAGAACAACCTATTCATCCCCCTGAAGCCGATGTCGCGCAAGCCGCCGATGTCCTTCCTCAGGTAACTCTTTTATGTCCATACTCCGCTCTTAACTTTTCTACTGATTCCTTTACTGATGCCAATTTTGCAGTCCCTAGCCGATCTGTTCTCCTTTGACATCGGCAAGTACCTAGAAGTAGAAGAATCCACAGCCACCAGCGCAACGGCCAAACCATCCTTCCCAGCCGACGTACGCGAATATCTGACGAGCATCCTCAGTCGGCTGGAAAACCCAATTGACGTGCTAGCGGAAGATTGCGGGCCAATCCGGGCAAGATTCGCATAAATTGAACACCATCTGCCCGAAGAACTTGTCGACGCGCTAACTCCCGCAGCATATCTGGAATCCCATAGATTTAAACTCATCAAGCTTAGACAGCGCATAGCCGATCGCGCTGACCAACAGAAGACTACCAAAGACATCCAAGCCGATCGGCTACTAGCCCAAGCAGAGAAGAAAAAGCTCGATGACATGGCCGCTGCCCCCCAAGAGCTCCAACCTAAGTTAGACCAGCTGAAGAAAAAGGAGGCCGATTTGCTGGCAGAACTTGAAAGAGTTTGTAAAGACCTTATAGCAACAGAATGCTAGCTAATCGGCCTACCGCAAGCCATCCAAGATCAAGAGGCCAAGGTTGCAGCGAAAGTGCGTCAAGTCATTCATCGGCGCAAGAACCTGAAGACCATCCCGGGCTCCGATGAAGATGACATCCGTGCTATCAATGAGATTGATCATATCCGCCTGCACGCAATTGAAGTGATCCAAAAATTCTTGTAAATCTTAAACCTTCGTAACTGACGATCCTCTGGAACATGCCGATCACCCTTCTGCCGTCATATAACCTCATTGGCTCTGCTACTTATCCCTTTTAACCCTAATAATATTTCTGCTTGTTTAATCTAAAGGCGATATCGATTGATATCGGCTGTCTTTAGGCGATGTAGAAAAACATCGGCTTTCCGAATTGCTTCAGAAATCGGCTATACTCAACCGATTCAAGAATCGATCTACACGCTAGGATAGTATTTCTTGAGATATTTTCCGTTAAGCGCTTTAGCAAACTCTGTCCCATCAAGATCCTCTAACACATAGGCATTACCAGGCACGCAGCGATTAATCCGATAGGGCCCCTCCCAATTAGGCGACCATTTTCCGAACTTATTATCTCTGGACCCGATCAGTAAAATCAACTTCCACACGAGATCTCCCTCAGCAAACGACTTATTCACCACCTTTTTGTTGTAATGCCGAGCTGCCTTAGCCTTATTTTCCTTGATCCTCTCCAACGCCCTCAACCGATTCTGAGCTAAATCTTCAAGTTCATCTGTCATTAAGTTATAATAATCATCGGCTGTCAACTGATTCTGCAAAGAAATTCTTCTAGAGCCGATGTTAGTTTCCCATGGTAAAACCGCCTCATGTCCATATACTAACTGATATGGCGGCACCCGAGTAGATCCATGACATGCCATCCGATAGGCCCATAGTGAATCGGCTAATGTAGTATGCCATCGCCGTGGCTGCTCATCAATTTTCCGCCTAATCAACTTGATCAAACTTTTGTTAGAAGCTTCTGCTTGTCCATTGGCCTGAGCATAATAAGGCGACGAATTTAATAGCTTAATTCCCATACTGGCAGCAAACTGTTGAAACTCATCAGACACAAAGATAGACCCCTGATCAGTAGTTATCGTCTGAGGAATCCCAAACCGATAAATAATATGCTCCTTTACAAACTCGATCGCCTCCTTGGACGTAACTCTCTTCAAAGGAACCGCCTCTACCCACTTGGTAAAATAATCTGTTGCCGCCAATATGAACTTATGCCCTTTACTTGATGGAGGAAAAACCTGGCCGATCATGTCAATTCCCCAACCTCTGAACGGCCATGGTTTGATGATAGGATTCATAGCCGATGCTGGTGCTCGCTGTATATTTCCAAATTTCTGGCAATCCTGACACCCTTTATAATACCTAAAACAATCCTCCAGCATGGTCGGCCAAAAATACCCTACTCTTCTCAGCAACCACTTCATCTTATGTGCCGATTGATGAGTCCCACAGACGCCTTCATGCACCTTGCACATAACCACTTTGGCTTCTTCCAAATTCAGGCACCTAAGCAGAACTCCCTCAAAAGTCCGATAATACAACTCCCCATCAAGCAGCACATATTTGGTAGCTTTATACCGAAGTTTCTTGGAAACCGATTGCGACGGATTTCGTAAGTAATCAACTAACTCCTGTCTCCAGTCATCGGCCTTGCCCTGGACGTCAATATCGGCTATCTGAACCTCAACTTGCCTATTCAGCCGATCCTGAAGCAATCTGTGCAAGATCATTGGCTTCTAAATTCTGCTCCCTGGGAATATGATCTATTGATACTATCTTGAAATCTCTTAACAAATCCGTACACTCCTCATAATATGACCTCAAAACATCATCCTTGCACTCATATTCTCCAGTCAACTGTTTGACCACTAATAAAGAATCGCCAATTATCTCTATGACATCGGCTCCGATCTCCTTTAAGAGTTGAAGTTCTTTTAGCACCGCCTCGTACTCCGCCTGATTATTAGTCCGATAAGGCTTAATTGTGAAAGCAAACTCAAAACTTGCCCCCCGAGGCGATATGATAACTAAGCCGATACCAGATCCATGCTTGCAAACCGATCCATCGAAAAACAAAGTCCATGGGATCGGCTCTACATAGTCTTCGTGAACCCCTCTGTGTTGCACAATAAAATCGGCCACTGCCTGTCCCTTAATCGCCTTAGCCGATTCGTACCTCAAGTCGAACTCTGTCAAAGCAAAAACCCACTTGCCAACTCGCCCTTTCAAGACTGGAGCCGACAACATATGTTTGACCACATTGGCCTGGCAAACTACTGTACATTCAGCCGATAGGATGTAATGCCTTAACTTTGTACACGAGAAATATAAATATAGGCATAACTTCTTGTTAACGCCAAAATTTGGTAAGGCCTTGTATCAGATTCGGTCAAGGGAACGATTGCAGTCGGTTAACAGAAATTGGTTCAAGGAGCAGGCCGAGTCCGAGAAAGAGCTATGAAAACCGCGCGTGGCAGTTAATTACTATATTTATTAGGAAAAGATTTATCTTTTTTAGGGAACCTGACCTCGTGTCCGGTCAGGATTAGTTAGCGTTTTCTATTATAGATAGGAAATCATGTATCGTGTCCTATCAGGACTATGTCAACTCGGGGTATATATACGTATGCCCGGGTGCCTTGTAAATTATCAAACAGATCAATACAAAATTCGGCGCATCGCCACCCTTTCGACGGGATCCTGCTTCTCGAGCCGGGCTGCATCGGTTAGATCCGAACTCCTGCGAGAGGGTAAGTCTCGTCACCCCGGCTACCAATCGGCTAGGACTTCCTCGGTTAGGTCCGATATTCTAGTCGGTTTATGGTAGTCGGCTTACCACGATATATCTGCTTTGTCTATGGCTGCATCAGTTCAGTTTGATCTCATAGATTGATTAGGTATATCACATCACGAGTGCATAGATCGTATCGGCTTACCGGGAGCGATTTATCATCGGTTCGTGCTGTATTGGTTGGGTCCGACCTACTGAACTGAGCGATAAGTCGATCCTGCTAGGACGATGCGTTGTGTGCAGGTGTTTTATCGGAGTGCATAGCCGGTAAGTTATTTTCATCATGGTCGCATCATATCTATCGACCTATTGAGGCATTGTTATTATTGTTAGTCTGTGCTGCAACGGTTGGGTCCGATCTACTAGACCAACGAAAATAGCTTTACTCTTGATGAGCCGATGGTGTTGTGCGATGGTGTTATCGGAGTGCTTAGCCGATAAGTTATCTGTTAAAGCTGACTACATTTATTCATTGTCTTATTCTATACTCGCTCTGTTCAGTAGTCGGCTAGCTTGTCAATTATTTATCATTTATGTTATTGCATACTTTATTATATGTTCTTGCCCGTATTATTGTTACAATCGGCTAAGGACTAGCCGATGGGTTTATTCTGCCGATCCAAGTACAAGTACAATCAGGTTCCCGGGCACGACCCCAGGCGAGGGCCCGGGCATGAGCTTGGGTAAGGACCAGTGTATGGGCCCGGACAGCGGACGAAGATCCCGGGAGCCGATATAAACAAGGGCCCGGGCACAGGCATATCTTCATGGCAACACCAGTAACACTAGACTATGATCAGCTAGGATTTATTTGATTTATTTATGCATCCTACTTGCTTATTTCATCAAGTTTATAGCCGGTTTTTGAGTATCCCTTCGGTGATCGGCTAGCACGATATTTGTTTATTATTATGTTATTGCTCTTGCCGTCATCGGTTTTAAGCCGATGTATAAGTGCTACAGTGCGCATCGGCCATCGGCTGATGAAACGAGTCTAGATCGGCTTCCAGCCGATTGGCTCATTGATCTAACATTTTCCTCCTTGTCAATTACAGGGTCAAATTGACTGGCACGCCTACGAACCTCAAACTTTAGGACCTGCACTGGAGTGAAGCAAATCTCCTAGGCCTTCGCGTGTCACCCAGACGCCGGACAGCCCCCGGCGGGTTTTCGGCGTCAGCACGCTTTTGGCACGCCCAGTGGGACACGAAGTTTCAACCCAAAATTCCAACAACCATAGTTTCAATCAAGATTTCAACATGGCCGGAAAAGAAGTCAAGACGGACAACGTAATTCCGGTCACCATGGAAGATCTAACTGAAGAACAAAAACAGCAAGTTGAATAGACCATGACAAATTTCCAGAAGCTGTGCCTAGAATCCTTCAGTATGACAAGGCAAGGGCCGATTCAGAAGTCTCAGTTTCCAAAACCAGTACTGGTAGGAGAATCGAGCCGCACACAACCCGAGAGTCCACCAATCAAGCCTTTACAGGAGATGGTCAATGAGGCTGTACACCACGCGCTCATCAATCAGTCGGGGGTCTTAGTAAATACATTGCATAATCTTACAAGAAGACTGTTGATGGATCGATTGCCCAAGAACCAACTCGGGGTCCTGTTTTTCTCCCACCGAAGATAGAGCCAGGCCAAGTTAATTACAACATCAGCAAGGATGTACCAGAACACTTGTTTGCGCAGAACCAGGCTGGGGGGCAACAGGATATCACCGATCTATTTATTATGGGGGATATCAGCAGAACTATCTAGGCGGAGGAGCCGATCCAGGTACCTACCAGAGGGAGTATCACAGACAGAATCGGCAACCAACCCCGCCGATACAGTATCAGCAGTATCAACAGGAGAATGTAAGAGAAGAAGACTTATCGGCACGGGTTGAGGAGATAGTAAGGGAGCAGTTCGGGATCAAGCCCAAGGAACAAGCGTTCATGTATCGGCACCCATATCCTGAGTGGTTTGACAGGGTTCCGTTACCACACCGATACAGGGTCCCGGATTTCTCTAAGTTTTCAGGGCAGGACAACACGTCTACTGTAGAACATGTCAGCCGATTCCTGGCGCAGTGCGGGGAGGCATCGGCTGAAGAGGCCCTGAGGGTTAGGTTTTTTTCCCCTATCACTATCTGGATCGGCTTTTACATGGTTCTCCTCATTACCGCCGAATTCTGTTCGGGGGTGGGCCGATCTAGAGAAACAGTTTCACAAATATTTCTTCGCTGGAATTCATGAGTTGAGACTGTCAGATTTGACATCGGTTAGGCAACGACCAGATGAAACAGTACCGGAATACATTCAGCGATTTCGGGATATCAGAAACCGGTGTTATAGTTTAAACCTGAGCGATGGGCATCTGGCCGATCTAGCTTTTCAGGGACTCTTGGCACCAATCAAAGAGAGGTTTTCATCTCAAGAGTTCGAATCCTTGTCGCACCTGGTACAAAAGGTATCGGCTCATGAAAGCCGATTTCAAGAGGCGAAAAAGGACAAATACCAGAGGAGGGTTGCTCAGGTTCAGGTCTATTCATCAAGCTCAGATGATGAGGAATCCGATGCTGAGGTTGGATTGGCGGAGTGGGCCAGGAACAAGAAGTCAGTATCATGCCCATGGGTCAAAGACATCGGCAAAGAGGAACGGTATGATTTCGATATAAGCAAAGCCGATAAGATCTTTGATTTGTTGTTACAAGAAAAGCAAATACAATTGCCGCCAAACCACGTGATTCCATCAGCCGAAGAACTAAAGAAGAAGAAATATTGCAAGTGGCACAATGCGATATCGCACCATACTAACGAGTGCAAGGTTTTTCGGCAACAAATTCAGTTGGCTGTTGAGCAAGGACGAATCAAATTTGAAGATAAAAAGCCAATGAAGATAGATGGGCACCCGTTCCCTATAAACATGGTCTATGCGGGGTCATCGTCCAGGACTCAAGCCGATGAAGGAAGACGTCAGAGTAAATCAAGGATTACTTCATCGGGTATGATAGAGAAGTACTCAAGGTACGATGAACAGGAGGGTGAACTAGAACAATATAATCCGCATTGGGATTGCCCGTTCTTCTGATTCTGCTGGGATAAAGGAATGAGACTGCCGTCAGCTGAAAATTGCCCTGAGTGCAGTAGTGCAGGGAATCGGCATGATCGCCAGCAGGAGTTTTTGCGGGATCGGTCGCCTGGGAAAAAAGCATCAGTTCATAGCCGATTGGGGCCGATCCATGAAGAGTTCTTTGAAGAGGATGAAGAGGAAATACGTGAGAAACAAGTCCAGAATCCTCAGTGGTGTCCTAGCGGCATATTCACGAAGAATCAGAAGAGAAGGGCACAACGGTTACGACACCGAGAGCAAAAAGAAGAGCAACGCCAAGATCAAGAGGAAGCCGATCATCGTTTCAAGAGGACTAAACAAGTCTGGCAAGTAAAGAGGAAGGACGATGAAGACGAATCGGCTCCAGTGAACATGGTTTTCTTTCTGCCCAGAGAATACAGAGCGTTCTCGTCAGACGAGGAGGGTGGAGAGGAGGTTTTCGCTCAGCTGACACTGCAACCTGACCAAGCTACATTTGATAAACCCGAGGAGTCAGAGCATCGGCACCTGAAGCCATTATACATCAAGGGCTACGTAAACGGAAGGCCGATGACAAAGATGTTGGTTGATGGAGGAGCAGCGGTTAATCTCATGCCTCATGCTACATTCCGGAAGTTGGGGAAGACTGCCGAAGATCTGATCAAGACAAATATGGTGCTAAAAGACTTCGGTGGGAATTCATCAGAAGCGAAAGGCGTATTAAACGTGGAGCTGACAGTAGGGAATAAGACATTACCCACCACGTTTTTCGTCATTGACGGAAAGGGGTCATATAGTTTGCTTCTCGGCAGGGACTGGATTCACGCGAACTGTTGCGTGCCTTCGACAATGCATCAATGTCTAATACAGTGGCAGGGAGATCAAGTCGAGGTGGTGCTAGCAGATCGGTCGACCAATGTTGCCATGACCGATCTACCAGTCTGGGAAGCCGATGGTGTTGACTGCCTATCCGGAAAAGTATGGGAAGGAGATTACCTCAAGGTCACTAGCCAGGGGATACAGCCGATCCAGCAAGTCGGCTCCGAATTGTTACTCTGATGGGCTCCATTGAAGACTTCGAGGGGAAATTGGGGCAAGGATTTACGTCGGTTGATGATTTGGAAGAGATCGATATTGGACCAGGAGATAGGCCAAGGCCGACGTACATAAGCAAAAAATTAGGTCCTGAGCTACGAGAGGAATTGATAGCACTGCTGAAGGAACATCGGGATTGTTTTGCCTGAGAGTACCATGAGATGCCAGGATTGAGCCGATCGATTGTTGAACATCGGCTGCCTATTAAACCGGGGTATCGGCCATTCAAGCAGGCTCCAAGAAGGTTCAAGGCAGAATTATATGAGCCGATCAAGGCGGAGGTCACGAGGTTATATGATGCCAAATTCATAAGACCATGCCGATACGCTGAGTGGGTTTCTAATATCGTCCCGGTGGAGAAGAAAAATGGGAAATTGAGGATATGTATTGATTTCCGGGATCTGAATAAAGCTACCCCTAAGGATGAATACCCAATGCCGATAGCGGATCTGCTGGTGGATGCAGCCTCAGGTCACAAAATTATCAGCTTCATGGACGGCAATGCAGGATACAATCAGATTTTTATGGCCGAAGAGGATATACACAAGACTGCGTTTCGATGTCCTGGAGCTATCGGCTTGTTTGAGTGGGTAGTAATGACTTTTGGATTAAAGAGTGCCGGTGCGACTTATCAAAGAGCGATGAATTATATATTTCATGATCTCATCGGCTTATTGGTAGAAATCTACATTGATGATGTGGTGGTTAAGTCTAAAAGTGAGGAAAGCCATATAGCCGATTTACGAAGAGTGCTGGAGAGGGCCAAGAAATACGGACTGAGGATGAATCCCAATAAGTGCGCTTTTGGTGTATCGGCTGGGCAATTTTTGGGTTTTATGGTTCATGAGCGAGGGATTGAAGTTAGTCAGCGAGTATAGAGCATTAAGACTAGAGCCACCAAGCAATAAGACGAGTTGCAATCGTTGATGCAAATTATTTGTGAGAAGATTATATCAAATTTATCAGGAAGAATTGAGTCTTTCACACCGGTTATTAAAGTTGAAGGTCCGATCAGAGAATTTGTGTGGGAGCAGCGCAGCAGAAGGCGTTCGAGATCAAGAATTATCTTATTCCACTGTTTTGATTCCGCGCAGAAAGGAGTTGCCGTTCAGGTTATACTTGTCGGCCATGAGAGGGCATCGGCTTGTTTTGATCCAAGAATTTGAAGGCAAAGAGCGAGTGTGTTCTATCTAAGTAGGAGACTTCTGGATGCTGAGACGAGATATACTCGTGGAGAAGTTATGCTTATGTTTATATTTCTCGGTGTACCAAGTTGAGGCATTACATCCTATCGGCTGAGTGTACAGTAGTTTGCCGGCGATGTGGTCAATATATGTTGTCGGCTTCCGGTCTTGAAAGGGCGAGTTGGCAAATGGATTTTTGCTTGACAGAGTTGACTTGAGGTATGAATCGGCTAAGGCGATTAAGGGACAAGCAGTGGCCGATTTTATTGTACAGCACAGAGGGTCTCACGAAGACTATGTGGAGCCGATCCCATGGACTTTATTTTTTGATGGATCGGTTTGCAAGCACGGATCTGGTATCGGTTTAGTTATTGTATCGCCTCGGGGGGCAAGTTTTGAGTTTGCTTTTACGATTAAGCCTTATCGGATAATAATCAAGCAGAGTACGAGGCGATGCTAAAGGCTTCAACTTTTGAAGGAGAATCGGAGCCGGTATCATAGAGGTTATTGGTGATTCTTTTGTTGGTGATCAAGCAGTTATCTGGAGAGTATGAGTGCAAAGATGATGTTTGAGGTCTATATGAAGAAGATGATGGATATTGAAAGATTTCAAGATGGTGTCAATAGATCCATCATTCCCAGGGAGCAGAATTTAGAAGCATGATCTTGCACAAATTGCTTCAGGATATCGGTTTGAATAGACAGGTTGAGGTTGAGATAGCCGATATTGATGTCCAGGACAAGGCCGATGACTTGGAAAAGGAGATAGTTGACTACTTGCGAACCCGTCGCAGTCCGTTTCCAGGAAGATTCGTATAAAGCTACTAGTATGCTGCTACTTTGATGGGGAGTGTATTATCGGACGTTTGAGGGAAGTTCTGCTTAGATGCCTGGATTTGAGGAAGCAAAGTGGTATGTGTGAAGTACATGAAGGCATTGTGGGACTCATCAATCGGCTCATAAGATGAAGTGGTTGTTGAGAAAGAGTAGGGTATTTTTGGCCGACAATGCTGGAAGATGCTTAGGTATTAAAAGGATGTCAAGATATCAGAAGTTTGGAAAATATACAAGCGGGCACCAGCATCGGCTATGAATCCTATGCATCAACCGTGGCCGTTCAGAGGTTGGGGAATGATATGATCGGCCAGATTTTCCTCCATCAAGTAAGGGACATAAGTTTATATTGGCGGCGAAGATTATTTTACCAAGTGGGTGAAGCGATTCCTTTGAAGAAGTTACGTCAGGAAGCGGTCGAGTTTGTAAGGAGCATATTATTTATCGGTTTGGGATTCTCAGACGATAACTACTGATCAGGGTCATCTTTGTGTCTGATGAGTTTCAACAATTTGCTGCAGTATGGGAAATCAACTATTAAATTCGTCGCCTATTACGCTCAGGCAATGGACAAGCAGAAGCTTCTAACAAGAGTGTGATCAAGTTAATTAAGCGAAAAATTGATGCGCAGCCACGGCGATGGCATACTACGTTAGCCGATTCACTATGGCTAGCGGATGGCATGTACGGGGTCTACTCGGGTGCCCGCCGTATCAGTTGGTATATGGACATAGGCAGTTTTACCATGGGAGACTAACATGGCTCTAGGAGAATTTCTTTGCAGAATCAGTTGACAGCCGATGATTATTATAGTTTGATGACAGATGATTGAAGATTTGGCTCAGAATCGGTTAGAGCGTTGGAAAGGATCAAGAAAAATAAGGTAGGGCAGCTCGGCATTACAACAAAAAGGTGGTGAATAAGTCGTTTGCCGAGGGAGATCTTGTGTGGAAGTTGATTTGCGATCGGGTCCAGAGATAATAAGTTCGGGAAGTGGTCGCCTAATTGGGAGGGCCCTATAGATTAATCGTTGTGTGCCTGTAATGCTTATATGTGGAGGATCTCAAAGGGATAGAATTTCTAAAGCGCTTACGGAAAATACCTCAGAAGTATACCCTAGCGTGTGGATTGATTCTTAAATCGGTTAAGTGTGACATTTCTAATAATTCGGAAGCCGGTGTTTTTTTTACATGCCTAAGACAGCCGATATCAGTTGATATCGCCTTTAGATCAAAACAAGCAAAAAATTATCAAGGTTGAAAGAGATAAGTAGCAGAGCCGATGCAGATTATATGACAGCAGAAGGATAGTCGCATGTTCCAGAAAATCATTAGTTGCAAAGGTTTAAGATTTACAAATTTTTGGATCACTTCAATTGCGCGCAGGCGGATCTGATCAATCTCATTGATAGCACAGATGGTCATTTTCATCAGAGCCCGGGAAAATGGTCTTCAGGTTCTTGCGCCGATGAATACTTGACGTCTATCGCTGCAACCTTGGCCCTCTGGTCCTGGGACAGCTTGCGGTAGGCCGATTAGTTGGATTTCTGTTGCTGGTGAGGTCCTTGCGAACTTTTTTCAAGTTCTCTGGCCAGAAATCGGCCTCCTTTTTCTTTCAGCTGGTCTAACTTAGGTTGGAGCTCTTGGGGGCAGCAGCCATATCATCAACTTTTTCTTCTCTGCTTGGGCTAATAGCCGATCGGCTTGGATGTCTTCGTGGCTTCTGTTGGTCAGCGTGATCGTTATCCTGTCGAGTTTGATGAGTTTGATCTGTGGGACTTCCAAGTATGCTGCAGGGCTGATCAACGAGTTTTCGGGCAGGGGTGTTCAATGCCTGCAAATCTTGCCCGGATTGGCCCAGTTTCTACAGTGTCGTCGATGTTTCTAGCCCGGCTGATGATGCTCGTTAAGTCTCGATCGGCTGGGAACGCGGTTTGGAGTGCCGCACTGGTGGCCGTGTTCTTCTGTCCAGAATTGATCGATGTCAAAGGGAAAAAGTCGGCCAAGGACTGGCAGGTTGAATCGGGAAGCGATCAATAAAAGATTAGAAGCAAAATTTGAGCATAAAAAAGGGTACCTGAGGGAGGACTCAGTTAGCTTGAGTGACATCGGCTTCGGGGGAATGAATGGGCTGTTCTTCGAGGGGGCCGATGTCAGCGATGGAGTAGGGAAGTATATAGCAACAGAGGATTGTCGCTGAGCGAGGGCGCTGGAGAAGCTCATGGTCAGGCTTGGAGGACGTCAAGGCATGGTGCGTTCTGAGCCGATGATTCAAGCTGAAACGGTTTGGTAAGATAAAAAGAAGTGGATGAAATATAAAAGCTGGCGCATCCTGAGGGACGAAGGACCGATGTGGTCTGGGGGAGAAGATGGCGTGTTGGCGCCATCGGCTCGCCTTCTGTTCTTTAGGAGGGCGAGGTAACTTCTTACGTTTTGGCCATCGCCGAGGCGCTTGAGAGAGCCGATGGAGAATGGAGCTCACAGCCACAGTTTGGTGCCGATGGGAGGTTGATACTGGATCAGCGCCGTTGCTTGTTCTTGGGGGTTCGACGCTGGCGGCCTGCAATTATTACGAGGTGAGAGGTGAAGGCGTTAAGAATGCAGGGTACCTTCGTCTTCGGATTAACATAGCGCGCCAGACGGGCAGGCAGTAACAAGCCGGTGCTAAGGCAGACAGATGTTTCTTCATTCTGCCACAGATCGGACAAAGGTTGGTGTTTGGCAGGCGATGAACACTTCGGTGGCGGCGCCTGGCAGGAGGGATCTGTCAAAGACGTAGCGATCGTATTCCAGGGCGCTGCTGGACTGTGCCCGGGCTTGGAGTTTGTCGATGAAGAATAGCCTATCGGGGAGTGACCGAAGGCCAAATTGGGCCGAGAGGCGACTGATGGATGATAGAATCATACGATGGTGAGTTGGCCAGAGAAAAGCGTGGCAGCAGACAACAGGACTGTAGCCATAGAATAGTGACTTAGACTTATCATCATCAGAGCTTTGATGATCAAAGGGCATCTCAATGAGGTCTCATGTACGCAAACCAAGATGCATCCCTGTAACCCGTAATAAACCCTTGAACCACTGACAACTCAAGCAGGTTATCTTGCCGCCGGAGAAGCCGATGCAGCTTCGCCCAAGAACGGAGATTGCCGTAAACAGTCTTGAATTTTTGGGGTTAAGCGGCCAAGGCGAAGGATTGCGTTTGAGAGGGAGAAGTATTCTGATAGCCTTGGATATTAATATGACCAGTCTGAACGAACACCAAGGACCCCCAATGTGGCCGACGGGCTGGTCCAGCCGAATAGCTTATGCCACCTGTGTGTGAAGTAGCTGGTAGGGTGGCCCGAAGAATACCCCCAACGGATTTTTCCTACACCAACACTCGGCCAGGGCGGGATGCATATGGTGTCGGCAGAGGTGCACCACCAAGACGACCGTTCCGGGGTAGACGCGAAAGTTACCGAGACGAATCGTTCAACCACAAGTCAGAAAACTCGACGCCATCATCAACCGGTCCAGTCCTGATGTGGAGAATAACCTGACCTAGTGCCCCAATGTTTTGTTTTATCGTGACAGGCTTGAACCGAGTTACTCTCTCG
>RYFJ01002856.1:0-192614 GCA_003991445.1 Oryza meyeriana var. granulata | reverse complement strand
TCGTATGCACAACAGAGTTGTGGCGCGAACTCTGCTGGGGACACTCCAGCTCGGGCCGATCATCAGGCACCGATTGCTAAGATAAGGCATGATACAGCTGCCTGCTTGTAAGGCAGAACAAGCAGTCGGGGACCAGTTATACGACAAGCGTGGGTCTCTGGCGGTAGATCTCAATCTGCATTCAACCGACGCTGGAACGCAGCTCCGTGCTAACGCGCATGAGTCCGGCAAACAATGCTCAACAATATAACAACGGCGGCGTCGCCCGTATGATCGCAACCAATCAAGCGTCCGGAGTGCGACTGCACCGTGACTTCCGCACAGCTTAACGCTCGACGTGAAAGAACGCGAAGAAGATGAACGGCCGCCGACTGGAGGAGAACACGAGCGCTTCGGTCTCCAACCACGAGCGGCTGCACCACCAGATGAAGTCAGCAGCCCTCACAAAGACGAAGGCATCCAGCCTTCATCGGTGAGCTTACAGGACGTCTTTTGCCGATCTGGCTTTAAGCCACAGGATTGAAAAGTACGACGGCAAAAACCCGAGTCCTGACTCACCGTTTACACTAGCAGTTCGAGCTGCATGGGGGCCCCGAAAACAGCCAAAGAGGGGGTCCCATGGGGCCTAACAGCCCCTACCTCAGTCCGCTCCGCCGACTGGCGAGGACATGGCTGACGGTCCCGAGGTGGTTATCGGTTCTGGGGACACATCAGGGGAGCGTTTCATCGTAATTTCCAGGGGAACATACGAATAGAGACCGCTTCGGAGCTAATGATCTTATCAGCTGCACCAGAAGAAATAATGAGTTTCTTTGTGCGGAATTTCATCAAGGTTTTTCCGCAAGAAGAGCGCATCAATTCAAGTCAAAGATGAGGCCGTCATCGTGCTTTTGCAAGGGGGTAAAGGGCCCCGCTTATTGCAAATTCACCGTTGGAAGCCACATCACAGTCCGGGCTTTTTGACATGGCCAACAAATTACGCCGACGTCGGCAAGGGGTCGCTGAGCGGGCCACTCGACGAGAAGAAGGAGCCAATGAAAGACCAGAAGGCGAAAGCGAAAGAGAGCCGTCTCAAAATAGTCTGGCATGCCGCAAGCGGACGTCAGGGACAGAGAGGGCGAAGCCTCAAGAAAAGAGAAGGTGAGGGACACAAGGTGGCCAACATGGAGGCGCAGTCGGTTCGCGACCCAACGGAAAACGACTACGCAGAAAGTCATGAGCGGCGCATGCCTTCACCAAGGCAAGCACGCGGCCAAAGACTCTACATGCTCAAGAAGTTCGCCTCCGAGCAGGCTCATCGTCTGGTGCGACAAGGACAAAGACAAACCAGACTCGGTCCGGCTAATGTATTCAAGATCCTCACGCCGAGCTCAACCATATCTTGGGGGGCCACTTGCGTACGGTCCAAGCGCAAACGAAGCTTTTAGGTGCGACATCAACACAGGTCCTCACGGCGGACACCCCCAATCTGCGCTGGTCAGAGATGGCCATACCTTCAATGCTGCGCAGATCACCTAGATCGGGTTTCCCACCGGGACACTATCCACTCGTCGTGGACCCGGTCGTCAGAAACATCAGGCTGAAGAAAACCCTCATCGACTGGAGGCAAGCAGCGCTCCAATATCCTGTTCGCCAAGATTTGGGACGGAGATGAAAATTTCGTTCAGACTACGACTGGCATGCGCCCTCCACGGGATAATTCCGGCCGAATCTTGTGGCTGTCATCAACAAACCAGCTCGGGCAGATACCCTTGCCGGTACCTTCGCACGCAGGATAATTTCCGACGGAAATGTCTGTTTCGAAGTGGGACTTCGAGACGGCGCATACACGCGAATAACTCGGACGACCGGCACTTGCCAAATTTCATGGCGATACCCTGGCCTATAATACATGGTGTGAAGGATGCCTGGCCAGCGGAGTCTCTGCCTCCCGCAGCGACATCAAGCAAGTAGCTTCCCTGCGACAAGGAGAGCTGCGAACTGGCTCAATCACAAGAGGCGGCAGTCGACGCGATCAGCATTTCGGCAAGCCCGTCCACAAATGAAATCGAAGCAAGATCAGTTCCGGTGAAAAAGCCAGCCGAAGTCGGAATCTCATGGACCTTCCGACACGAAGAAGATCCCCTAAGACCCTTCCGACCACCATAGAGCCTGCTCTAGTCGGGCAGGGATCGACGCCCAAATAGGAAGACACGCTTGTCACCTTATCTCAAGCTAACAAGAATATCTTCGCAGTGGAAACGCGTCCGACATGGCGGGCGTAACCCAAGGGGGTGATTCGAGCACGCCTAAACGTGAAGACAGACGCAAAGCCAGTCAAGCAACGGCTGTGGTGCTTCGCACAAGACCGCAAGGATGCGATTCGGGAGGAGATTTACGAAGCTCTTGCATGCCGGTGTTTCATAAACAAAGAGGTCTATAACCGGATTGGGCTGGCTAACCCATTCTGGTCCGAGAAAAAACGGTTAATGGCGCATGTTCGTCAATACACCGACCTCAACAAAGCGTGCCCCAAGGACCATGTTGGTCTTGCCGCGGACTAGATCAGGTGGTTGATTCGACTGCAGGGGCTGCGACCTACTCAGCTTTCTCGACTGTTACTCAGGATACCATCCATCAGCCTGAGGGAGGAAGACTGTTTAAAGACATCTTTGCCATACACGCGTTTGGAGCGTTATGCTACAATCACAATGCCGTTGGTTTTGAGAACGCGGGCCGAACCTATCAACGGGTTATTGCAGCGGTGTCCGTGCAACACTCAGATTAGGCGCAACGTGGAAGCCTACGTCGACGACGTGGTGATAATGACAAGTCCAAAGAAGACCTCATCGTTGACTTGGAAGAAAACCTTCCAAAACTTCGAAGATTCAAGATGAAGCTGAACCGCGGAGAAAATGAGCTTCGGTGTGCCATGCCGAAAAGTAACGTTGCTTCAATTTTGAATCGTTTGGCATCGAGCGACCGGAGAAAAAGTCAATGCGCATCAGGAAATGGCCCCGTACTAACTCAAGAGTCGTAAGCTGACAGGGCGCATGTGACTCAGCCGGTTCATTCCTCTGACTAGGGCTAAGGGGCATGCCTCCCTCTTTAAAGCTACTCAAAAAGGCAGACAATTTCCAATGGACTCCGGAAGCCCAACAAGCCTTCGAAGACTTCAAACCAATGTTTCTCACATCACCCCCGTGTTGGTGTCACCCATGCCAAGAACCGCTAATGCTATATCTTCGCGGCACAAACAGGTATCAGCACGGTGCTGGTGTCGAGCGTCCGAACAGGTCATATTCAAAAAATACAACGGCCAGTCTAACTTCATCCAGCGAGGGTCCTTGCGACTCCAAAACGAGATTCGCCACCCCGCGTCAGAAGCTGCTATAATGGCCTAATCATCACGTCTGAAAGCTGGTGGCACTTATTTCAAGCGACACAAGTCACGGTCACACGTTCACTCGGGGACATCCTTCATATGCGAGGCCACCGCCGAATGCTAAAATGGGCACTCGAGTTGATGGCGTTTGGCATCACCTTTCAGCCACAGACACAGCAATTAAATCTCAAGCTCTAGCCGACTTCGTGCCCAAGTGGACGGAAGTTCAACGGCCAACACCAACAGCAAAGCTAGAGTACTGGAAATGTACTTCGACGTTTCTCTACGATCGGCGGCGGCCGGGGCTGGAGTCATATTGACCTCCCCACTGGCGAAAAACTGAAGTACGTTCTACAAATCCACTTCCCGGCTTCCCACACGTCGCCGAGTACAAGGCACTCTATTCGCACCCAACGTTGCAAGGCAGGGACTATATAGGAGGCTAGGGCCGATAGGTGCTATACTCATCGCGTTATATATCACGAGTCGGATAATACATATCGGGTCGTCGACTGGTTGTGCATGGGGATTCTCAATCGTGGTAAACCAAGTCATGAAGACTTGGGACTTGTCTTGACGTAAACAGATGACAATGGAAGCGCAGCACTTATACTGTCAGTGGGAGGTCGCTGCAAAGCAGAAAACAAGTTCGACGGGCTGTAAAATCACACACCTCCTGCGTCAATACAACGACGTGGCCGACGAGCTAGAGCAAACATGGGATCCAGCGAGAGCAGTTCCGACATAGAATCGTTTATCGAGCAACTTATGGAACCATCATCAAGAAGAAACCGGATCCACTGCGGGAGCAGTCGGAGGCGAGCCGTACCCCGCCTACCAGACGAGGTGCTGCACATATGTCAACTCGACTGGAGGACGTCCTATTGTCTAAATTTTTCCCTAGGTCATATAGACGACGAAAACTCCCAGAAGATCGCAGTCAAGCCAAGCAAATCAAGCGTCAAAGCAAAAGCTTCTACTAGTTGGAGAAGACCTGTACCGAAGGAGCGCATCCGGGTCCCTCATGCTGAATGTTCACCACCTGAGGAGGGCAGCTAGCGATGGCTCTGCACTCAATCCACTCGGGCATATGTGGCAACCATGCCGCGATCCAGGACGTTAGTCGGAAAGGCTTACCGGCAGGGATTTTCTGGCCATAGTAGTAACAGACGCCAAGGACATTGTTCGCTAAAGGAAGTGTGTAGGGTTGCCAGTTCCCACAAGACAGACAAATCTCCAGCGCCGAGGTACTCCAAACTAAATCCCCATTTCCTGGCCATTCGTGGTATGGGGCTTGACATGGTCGGGCCTTTCAAGAAAGCGCCAGGAGGGTTCAAACATCTATTCGTCGCGGTGGATAAATTCACCAAGTGGATTTGAGGCTAAAACCCGTTGCAACAATTTACAGTGGCACGAGAAAGACTTCATCATGAGTATACTATACCGGTTCAGGGTCCCTAACCGCATCATCACCGACAACGGTACTCAATTCGCGGCTGGCGTATTCCAAGACATCTGTGACGACTTCGGCATCAAGATCTGCTGTGCATCTGTGGCACACCCACGGAGCAACGGGCAGGTCGAACGAGCCAACGGTATGGTCTTACAAGGCATCAAGGCCAGGATATTCGACCGACTACAACCATATGCGGGCCGGTGGGCACAAGAACCCCATCCGTTCTCTGGTCTCTCAGCAACCACGGTTAGTCGGGCAACAGGGGCAATCCCTTTCTTCCTGGTCTAGGGCGGTTACCCCGATGACTTCCTTCGAGGCTATGCTATAACTTTCTAAATTCTTCTGCAGAGTTACAGTGCCAAGTATTTCTGGCTCCGCGAGTACCCGGGCTTACTCAGAAAGATGACTCCAACAATACCCGAGCTGGTCGTTGTTAGATCAGCTGGAAGAAGCCAGAGACACCGCAATAGCCAATTCTGCAAGGAATACCTTCTTAAAGGCGAGGTTATACTGTCGCCTGAGCACTTACTTGCTGCTAAGGGTTGACTGCAATTTTCCTTTGAGAATTCTACCACAAGGCGCAAGTCGAAATTCTGGTTCATTTGGCCGCGCCTTTTGGTCGGGGATCTCGAGGATTTATTCTGAGATATAATATACAAACGCACAAAGACAGGCATAAATTATCCCAATCTGGGAAGGACGTGGTTCATTATAGCCGAGGTCACAGCGGCCAGGCGTCCTTATAATACCGGACTGAAGACCGTCCCTAAGACGGCGTTCTCATTAGCAACTTCATGAGAACATAATTAACTAGCTACGTCCTTTCTATAGACCTGAGTTCTATAATTTTCATGTGTACATGTTTCTGCTCACTATGGCGCTGTAGAACCGATGTCTATGTCGGTGTAGTTGCGGGGGCTGCATGTTAATTTCCTTGCATGTGTTATGCTCTCTCAATAACATACGAGCGTTATCTTACTTCGGTTATGAAGCCTTACTATGACTGTCACGTTTGCCCAAGTACATTCCGCTTCCTACTTTGAACATTTTTTATTAGGTAGTCTGACAGACTAACTCGGTGCATACTACATGTCTCGTCGAGTTTAAAGCTAATGACGATGAGTAATGAGCTTGGCGCTTCTTGCACTGGCCAACATATACAACCGACTACATAACATGTTGCCCTTACAGACCAGGTCTCGGGTAATTATTTCAGCAGTCGGCTTTTTGCCGGGAAATCAGCTGCCAGCCGCCTCTCGGATTTGGCGTCGCTCTCATGCTTTCGGCCAAACCCCTCCCGATGGCTTCAATATCGCCCTTGGGTAGATGGACTTGGTCACGGCCAGGGTCTGGCCACTCTGGCGACAGCATGCTCATCTGAGATACTTTTCAAGGCACTCGGTGCATCCTCGAGACGCGCCTCTATCTGGGGATTCTGCTGCACTACTGGTCTGGCACAAGGCGGGGATAGCTAAATGAGGTCAAGGAGCCCTTTCATAACGGAGCCGCGAGGCGTGGGGAGGGAGCTCCTGTGACTGTCCCTGATCACAGAGGTTCTATCTCCTCTTGTACGAAGAAGGAGTCAGTAAGAAGATACTGGGGGCCAGACATTGGCTCTCATGTCGGATATGCCCAGGTCCGCCGGCAAGAAAACATATGTATTTTTAATGAGTTGTCAGACTCGGCTGCACTCAGAACAACCAAGTGGATTTGGGTGCTAAGATCACAGTCAGGTTGTGGACTTACTTTCGTAGTCGGCCTCCCACCCGGCCATGTTTCTCTAGTTCAGCTTTTTCCTTACCGAGCTTGACGACGGCCTCCTTCAACTCGGCCTTCTCACGGTCAAACTTGGCGTTGGCCTTTGTCAGGTTGGCCTTGACTTTTTCAAGCTCGGCCCTGGCTTCTTCGGCTCCTTCAGCTGCGATTGACCCCTTTCTGTTCGAGTCTTCAACTCCGCTTCGAGGGCTGCATCACAGATTAGCCAAGAGCTCAACCATGCAGTCAAGACATAACTAGGCAGTCGGGAACAAGGCAGCTGGATGAATACATCAACGGTTCGGTCAGGAAGATATATTCGGGGATCTTACCTCTGATCTTTCCGGCTAGGGCCCATGTCTCCGCCCTGAGCTGATCGGCACCACTCTTCAGCCAGCCCTCCTCCCGCATGGACGCTCCTCCATCTTGGCCTTCAATGCCCGGAGCTGCTCCAATTCTGCGAGGTGGGGAGCCACCTCGACCAAGATTTCTGTCATCGCCTCATTGCGGTCGACAAGCATCTGCGCAGGATAAGAGGCAAATCAAGGATGAAGTCAAACATCAAAACAAGAAGATTGCCAAGGCTCTACCACAAGAATCGTACCGCAACTCCCTTGGACCCACTAATAGCGGCGCAAAGCAAGCTCTCGCGCTCTCTCCTCGCGACGACTTTATCAAGCCTGAAGCTCTTCGCTGTCCCATTAAGAGCCGTCCGTGTAAATGTCCGGGGCATCACACGTGGAGGAGCTTCGATCCGAGGCAGATGTGGGATCTCAGGCGACGGCGATGACCACAACGGTGATAGGGTCCTGGCCTCAGCGCCGCCGTCCCCCGCAACCTCGGGGACGCGGCTCAGGGGCTCCGGTCTACACTCCGGGCCTCCGCGACGAGCGATGCTTCGGGGGCTGGGGCCTCAACCTCAGCAGCCGCCTACGACCCTGCAGTCGGGACCACCTCGATCTCTGTGACCGGGCTGGCCCCCGGCTCAGCAGGTGTGCTCGCCGCCGCCGGCTCGGCTGGGGCAGGCTCATCAAGGGGAGCGGTCGGAGTGATCACCTTGAGATCGATATCGGCCCGCTTCCTGCACGACAAAACAATACATCATGACACTACTTCGACACACAAGAATTTCAGAAGACCCGGAGCAGCGCACCTCTTGGAGAACTTCAGCTTCTTGCCGGGCGACCCGGTCCCCGGCAGAGCGCTAGCTCCGGCAGCCGGCCCGGTCGGCGTCACAGTCGGCGGTGGCGCTTTAGCCCGAGTCGGCTCTGATTCTGGCGTGGTTGGCTTAGGCGCCTCCGCCCCCGGCGGCGTCTGCTCTGGCCGGCCCCTCGATGGCGCAGCAGCCGGGCTCAACAACGTCAGGCTCAAACCTGCAGGTCTCAACCTGGGACTTGATCTCCTGGGCACCGCAGCGACGTCGTCCTTTATTTTCAGGCTTCCAGCCACGGTGCGCGCCATCATGGCCCCCTTGCCTCGATACAAAATCCGGCTTCTTCCCCGCTCTCTTGGAGACGGGCTGGGCAGCAGAGGGACTTCTCGGCCTCTTTTTCGACGCGACGGCCGACAGCGGGCGGGAGTCTTCATCAAACTCTTCATGCCACTATAAGTGAGCCAACAAAATACATCACGCAACGTTGAACATTCACAGCTCCACAGGCATTCATTACAGAAGAAGGTTAAAGGTTACCTTGGTCCGAGGCCGAATGAAGCTATAGGCCACAACCCGGCGCTTATCGTCCTCGGTTGCGATCATCCCTTCGGAGAAGTAGCCGAACAGGGTCATGGTCACTTCCCCCTTGTCCGCCGACTTGTTGCTTACTCGGTCAGGATCGTTTTTGCCTTTAAAGGCCTAGCCAAATGCACTTCTCAGCTTCAACGGCTGGATGCGCTGGGTCAAGAAGCGACGAGCGACCCAAGGTCCTGTCAAGCCAGCCTCCTTGAGGTCATTTATCTTCACCAACAGCTGATGCGCCTAGCCCATTTCTTCAAAGGACGGCTTTGCTGACCAGTTTGGCAAAACCACGGGCGGCAAGCCAGTAAACGAGCGCAAGGAAGGAGCCAGATCTGCGCAATAGAACCATTCCTTGTGCCAGCCTTTCAGGGAAGATCTCAAAGGCAAATCAAGATATGTCTTCTTCCCATCACTCCTTAGCTGGAGACCAGCCCCCCCAATCACATTAATATTACTCTTGGAGGGCTGGGGTTTGACATGGAACAGGTGTCGAAAGAGGATAAAATGGGGTTCAACACCCAAGAAGCACTCACAAAAAGTAACAAAGATGGAGATCTGAAGGATCGAGTTGGGGTTCAAATGCACCAACTCCAGCACGTAGAAGTCAAGGATGCGGCGGAAGAAATCAGAAGACGGAAGGCACAAGCCTCGATCGAAAAAAGAGGCGAAAACCACCATTTCACCCGGTTGGGGATTTGGGACAAACTCACCCTTAGCCGACCGCCAGCGAATCACTTCTTGGCTGGGCAACTTCAGTTCACTTTCCAGCAGCTTCAGCTTCACCGAGCCACAATCTGACATCGGCCAAGAACTTCCTGGCGCACCAGCAAGATCCAAAGCCTTCGGCATGACTGGAGGCGGTGAGATTTGGGGAAAAGCAAATCAGGGGCTTGGAACAAACGGAGAGGATTGGAATCGCCCGTGTCCGGGTGGGGAATGGCAGCAGCTAACCCTAGCCAGGCGGGAGGCGAAAAGCTGGGCGCGAAGGAGGAAGATGAAGCGATTGGCTGATTTGGGGAAGATGAAGGAATCTTTTTCTCTCTCCCCGGTTTTATAGAGTCGATGCCGACTAGATGGGCTTGGGCCTACACAGTCAGCACTGGGCCATCAAGATATGAGTTCCTACAGTAGCATGCTCCATGTGGGCTGCCCGCAAGCTGAGTTGAAATTATAGCGCTGGTGCTACCAACAGGAGCCGACGAGGTAAACAGATATGCTTCATGAGAGCCTTATTGCTAAACATATATGTTTGGGTATCTGTCTTATCCCCCAGGTCTCAAGGATATATCCTTACAAGGATCATGAGCTGGTCTTCATTTAAATTGGAATGCAGACATCTCGCTCGAGTACACCTAACCACGCCGTGGATTTATTTTCATAAAGTGGTACTCGGCCTACATGCGTGGCCATCAGTTGCCATGAGCAACATTTTACCCACTGACATGATGCGGAAGAGTCTAACTTTCGAGTAGTGCACTACTCGGGAGAGACTATAAATATCTTTTCCCGCTGACATGATGCGGAGGAGTCTAACTTTTGAGTGGGACGCCACTTAGAAAAGACTATAAACCCCCTTTTCCAGCTGACATGACGCTGACGAGTCCCATATACGAGTGGTATCCTACTCGGCAAGACTATAAACACATATTCCGACTGACATGAGGTCAAAGAGTCCTACACACGAGTAGTCTCCTACTCGGCAAGACTATAAAGTTTATTCCGGTTGACATGATACCGAAGAGTCTCATATACCAGTAGTAATCTACTCGGGAAAGACTTCTAGGTTAAAGATCTTTGACTTTATGTTTAATTGTCTTCACAATTAAGCACAAAGTCGGGGGCTACACCTAATAGGTACGCCTATTCGGCTCACACTATTCATATATTTCCATGAAGCCCTTCATAGCCTCGCTGCCAGCTGACATGAAGCAGGACTCGGAAGAAAACTTACTCAGACAAAGAATACTCGGGGGCACTGCACTCGGGCAACCTTCACCGTGGAGGACGAGCACTCGGCATCAGCTATGACTCAACTATGAAGGTCTCAGGGGCTACTGTGGAGGCCATGGGCCCCGGGTACCTCATTACTAGTACATGGGCCACTCGGATAGAGGATGGGCGGAACCATGTAATTAGAGATAAGATAGCATCCGGCAGGCTTTGCCTTGTATAATAAGGAAACATAGTCTTAGTCGGATAGGACTCTATCTCTAAGGAGAAAATCCCTTGGCCGTATCCGGCTAGGATCCTTATCATGTACCCCTGTCCCCTAGTATATAAAGGGAGGCAGGGTGCCCCTCAGGGCAAGGACAATGAGATCACCGATCATCAAACACCTCAGAGGAATAACACCTCAACTGGACGTATGGTATTACCTCACATCGAGGGCCTGAACCAGTATAAACCTTCTGTGTTCCTCTGCAATCCACCGAATTCACCCTCACCGAGTAGCCCTATAGTTTTATTGCCGGTGCAGAGCATCGACAAGAAGAAGAAGTGCCTCCAGTTAAAGGAGCTCATCAACTAGCGTCTGGCCATAGGTGAGATGGTTCCTTCCCCCGATTCCCACAAGATCATGGTGTTCACCTCCGTCTTCAATAGGGGTTTTGCTCTTCCTTCTTCTGATTTCCTATGAGGCCTCCTCGATTATTATCAAATTGAGCTCATTCATCTCAACCCCAATTCCATCCTCTAGATCTCCATCTTCGCAACCCTCTATGAAGCTTTTCTCAAGATTGATCCACATTTCAATCTCTTCCGCTTTCTCTTTCACGTCAAACCCCAGCCATCAAAATCCAAACCTCTAGCCATAGGGGGAGCGGGGCTTCTGCTCCGTAACGAGATGAAGAAAGCCTATCTCCATATCCCCTTGAAAACTTCTCTGAAAGGGTGACATCAGGCGTGGTTCTACCATTCCAATCCGGAGTCCTCCTTGCCGCCCTTCACCGGGAATCCTTCCAAGGTCTTGGACAGCTGGTCGGCTCTCCCCTCAGAAGCCGATATGGTTCAAGTTCTGCTGCTGCTAGAGAAGATCGAAGCCCTAAAGGACAAGGGGTAGACAGGGCCCTGGGTTGCACGGATTTTCCAGAATCGTTGCACACAGCTCCTGAAGGCCAGGATTCATCATAGATACGAGTACCAGGGAAAGAAAGACCCAACTCGAGAGTGCACGAGTTTGTTGACAAGGATGTCGTCACCGACACCCTGCTCGGCTACTTCATTAGTGCAGTAGTTGAGACCTTGGACACTGTGAGGGCCCCCAAGCCCTTGAGCAGGCCTCAGCAATGGTAAACTTTTGCCTCTTAGCTGTCTTGATATGTGTCTGTGATTGTGGATGTGAACACAGTCCAATTGAGTTTGTCCTTGTGCATAATGCTTGCAGGAATTTGTCGACTTTGTGTAGAATCCCCCCAGCTAGCTAGCTTGGGGATCAAAGAAACGACTGGCCAGCCCATTAGCTGTCCAACCCAGCCCCAAAAGGGCTAGGAAACAACCAATGAAGGACCAGGCCAAGAAGAAAGATATGCCGAGTAAGGCATCAGGCAGTCCCATGATCAAGGACTCCAGCAGCGCAGTCCCAGCGCTGACCAGTACCACGACCGCACTGCTGACTGCTCCACCAATCCAGTTGGCTGCACCTAGTGCGGAGCCGACTAGCCTTTGCTCCACACCACCTGCTACTGCGCCTCCTAGCCCAGCACCAGGCATCACACCCCCTCCGAGTAAGCCTCGGGCCCATCGCCAACCACCTCCACTCCTGGCACACAGGGGTGGAGGTTTAAGACTTCCAAGAGATATGAAATCTTCAATCTTCTGGAAATCTTGAGATGTGTTGCAATGTCTTGATTGTAGTATGATCATGCAGGAAGCCAAGTGATACTAATCCCAAGGGGATAGTGCCACCAACCCCTATTGCCGTCCCAGCCTCAACTGAGGCAGAGCCAGAAGGGCCTCAACCCAAGCTGAGTGCTGCCCCTACCCCTGAGGTTGAGGTGGCACACTCAGCCGAATTGCAAGCCTCTCCAAGTCGGGACGTCACAAGAGCAGCCGAAGAGCTAGTCGCCAAGTCGACTGACGAACCAACACTCCCTAAAGGCCCAAGAACCAGAACCCCTTCTCCTCCATTGTCCTCTTCGTCAGAAGAAAACGACCTCCCTAGGCTCGAAGCCCCTCCACCTAATTTCCCCAAGGTATTCTATTGGGTTAACCTGGACGGAAGCGATGATATGTTTGAGTTGAATGAGGAGGCTGCCAAGAAAGAAAGGATCGAGCTGATGAAGGCCACAATTAAGGCTTCGAGGCAGGTCTAGGTATGCAACTCAGCTAACCATGATCTCAACTTCATGTTGGTTGTTTGATCTTGTACCTGTTTAGCAATGACTCACCTTGTTTGATGATTGTCTTGCTTTGCAGAAAATTGTCGAGCGATCTAAGAAGATGAGTTAGGCACTCACCCGACTTACTCCCCAGATCTCTCAATTTACCCAGCTCCAGGCCGAGAAGAATGAGCTGGAGCGGACTAGTAAGGAGAGGGAGGCCTGGCTGAGGGATTCAATCAACAAGCCACGGGACAAGCAATGGGAGAAAATAGGGACCATCAGAGGTAAATCTCCCTTCTGCCTGAGTAGCTCCAGGCATCCTCTCTATGTGTCTAACCTTCAAACTTGGTCAGCTGTAGCTCATGAGACAAATCTGCACAACCAGTCCTAAGATCTAATGCCTAAAGAAGGAGCTCGGAAAGGCGAAATCCAAAGTTGACACCGAGTTTGCAAGTAAGCTGCATATTTTCTCCTGAACTCTATCCGACTAGATGTCCAAACTTGCTTATGTCTCTCCTCTGAATGAGCAGCCTTCAAGACCAATGCGCAGACATAGTTTGGCTCGTTTGCTAAGGAAATAAAGGTATGTTGACGCCGAAAACCGCCGGGTGTGCCGAAAAGCTTGCTGACGATCTGGTTCGGCGTCTGGTGACACGCGAAGGCCTGGGAGATTTGCTTAGCTCCAGTGCAGGTCCTAAAGTTTGAGGTTCGCGGGCGTGCCAGTCAATTTGACCTCGCAATTGACAAGGAGATGAAGAAATTAGATTACTGATCCAATCGGCCAGTAAGCCGATACGGATCCCTTCCAGCCGATCGCCGCTATGCTCGTGCCCGGGTCCCCGCCTGTACTCGCGCCCGGGTCTCGTGCTCGGGTTCTCGCTCCCGGGTCCTCGCTTGTGCTCGTGCCCGGGTCAGCAGCAACTGCACATCGGCTATCGGCCGATACGGGCTGATGTAGGCTCCTTGTAGCCGATGGCCGATGGCACCTGTGTATCGGCTAGGAAACCGATAGCGCTATGAGCAAATAGACAAGACGTCAGTATAACATGTGCATCGGCTAGGAGCCGATGATAAAATAGATAAGCAAGATAGTAAGCTAGCCGACTGCCGAGGAAACACATATGCATCGGCTAGAAAACCGATGATAATATAGATGACCAAAACAGTAAGGATAATACAGTCGGCTTTATAGAAAGATAACCTATCGGCTAAGCACTCCGATAGAACGTCGCATATACACCGATCAGCCCGATAAGGATAAATCTATTATTATCGATCTAGTAGTTCAAACCTAACTGATGCAGCACAGATCGATAATAGTAAAGGAACCTCAACGAGCCGATAGACCTAATGCAACTGTGATGAAAATAACTTACCGGCTATACATTCCGATAAGACGCTTGCACAAAGGATATCAGCCTAACAGGAATAATTTATCGCTAGCAGTTTAGTAGGTCGGACCCAACCGATGCAGCACAAACTGATGATAAACTACCCCCGATAAACTGATAAAAATTATGCACGCGTGATGTGATATACCTGACCAGCCTAAGAGGTCGGACCGAACCGATGCAGCCGTAGACAGATCCGATACACCGTGGTAAGCCGACTACCATAGACCGACTAGAATATCGGACCTAACCGAGGAAGTCCTAGCCGATTGGTAGTCGGGGTAACGAGACTTACCCTCTCGCAGGAGTTCGGACCTAACCGATGCAGCCCCGCTCGAGAAGCAAGAACCCGTTGGTAAAGGGTGGCGATGCGCCGAAGTTGATTGATCGATTGATTGATAGTTTACAAGGTCCCCGGGCATACGTATATATACCCCGAGTTACAAGAGTCCTTATAGGACACGGTACAGGACTTTCCTAACTAGAAAAAGGAAAACTGACAGACCTGATCGGACAAGAGATCAGGTTTCCTAAAAGATAAAACTATCTAATAGATAAGATAAATAACTGCCATAACGTGGTCTTCACGATTCCTTCCAGGTTTGGTCTCTTCCAGATGAGCTTCCATTGGCTGACATGGCTTCTTTCCTTAACCGAACATGGATATGAATCGTGCCATATTTTGGCGTTAACAAGGTAATAGAGAACTCGCGGAGTGCTATAGTGGACTTGGCGAAGTCTCTATAAGATATTATGTAGCCGGGCCAAGCTGGTTCCAGTTCAAATTCTCCTTCTCAGGTGATACAACATCTTCAAGATGCTCCGGCTATCTTGAAGGAATTTGCCATAGAGCAGGCCACCATGGGGATTTCCCAAGCCTTAGCCATGACCAAGTCTCTCTACCCCCAGGTGGACATTGAGGCGGTCGGCAAAGGATTTGCTGAGGGCACCACTCCAGAGGAAGGATTAGAACTGATAAACCAATTGAGGCCGACTGCTCAGGCAATAGCTAAGGATCTGCCAATGTGAAACAAACTCTTCTAAGTAGTCTGTGTATGGAAAAGACAGAAACAATCTATATGTATTGTAAATATTTTTGTTTGTTGTGAAATCTGACTGAGAGCATACTTTGTCATAGCCATCATTAGTTTTACCTAACTAGCCAATCTACGCCGAGCGTTAAGGGCCAACGTAAAAAGCGTTTATCCCACAAGTCTATACTCGGCGAGAATTAGCATAATCATTATAAAACTTCATGACTTAGATAAAACAGACTCAAATTTTAGTGATGATAGGAGATTATCATTGTGGGTGCAATGGGCCCCGGGTACCTCATGACAAGCATATGGGCCACTCGGATAGAGGATGGGCCTAGCCTTGTAATTAGAGATATAGCTAGATTCGGCAGACTTCGCCTTGTATAGAAAGGAATATACAGTCCTAGTCGGGTGCGTTATATCTCTAAGGGGAGATCTCCTAGTCGTAATCCGATGGGGACTCCTACCTTGTAACCTTGTCCCCCAGTATATAAGGGGAGGCAGGGCGCCCCATGAGGGCAGGTGCACACAAGTTCATCAGAACTACCACCGTATATCCTCAAAGGAATACATACAAACTGGACGTAGGGTATTACCTCACATTGAGGGCCTGAACCAGTATAAATCTCCCTGTGTTCCTTTGCAATCCACCGAGTTTCCATCCGCCGACTAGCCCCATATATTTATTGCCGGTGTAAAACATCGACAGTTGGCGCGCCAGGTAGGGGAATCGGCGCGATCTACATCTACAAGCTCGATGGATCCAGCAACCGGGGTCGACGGCGGCAAATTCTTTCCCGGAGATACAATCTCATTCGGAAGCCTCGACTTCGTCGCCGACATGTTCGGCAATCTCACCTTGGCCGACACGGACCCGATCCAACCGGCCGAGGAACCAGCCGACTCCGCACCAGTCGGCCTACACGATGTTGCAACAATCTCTCACGACACGCTGCGGCGATCTCCCATACGCCCAAGTCCAAGGACAACTCTTTCTTTCGGTGTTCGACTCGGACTCGGTTTTGAGCCGGCTGAGATCGGGCCAAAAAAGGAAGAGATCGTCAATTTCCCGTTCGGACTCGGCGACACCGCGGATATCTACAATCTACATCCAACACGGCAAACCCGATCCTCTGGAGTTCGACTCGGATACGGCCCAGAGCCGCTCGAGATTGGATCTAGGGAGGTCGGAGTTATAATCACCCCCATCAACCATCCCAACTTCGACTCGAAGTCGGACTACGACTCTAAGTCGGATGGCAGCTCGGCAAGCTTCTCTCCGCCACGAGAAATCTTCATGGCATCCAAAGGCTCTACTCCTACTCAGGAATCACGCCGACTACACGAACAACAAGAGGAGGAGGCCTGCCGACTGCGAGAACAACAGGAGGAAGAAGCAAGACGCCCGCACGCCCGCAACGACGGCCTACGCAGGACTGGGCAAACCGCTCAGCAACAAACCCTCCAAACAAAAGTCGGCGACCACGACGTCTTCGTCACGCCACAACAGAACATCGTGGCCGCCGCAACCCTACTGGACACGGTCCAACTTGGGCCTGATCACCAGGCCACCTCGACGATCGCAAGGATAAAAGCCATGCTTACCGCTGCCGCATGTCAGCAGCACCAACAGTCGGGCAACACACTCGTACTGACCAGTCAGTCAACTTCCCCAGCGGCAGTCTCATCCACCTCAAAGCGACATCGAGCGGCCGGCTCTAGTCGGCAGCACGCGGAGTCAAGCCAGACGTCACTCGGCAACCACAACAACCGGCAACGTCGAAGCGACCGTCGGGGCAACGCAGGACCTCCGAGACCGACTACGGCGCGACTTCAGCAAGACATTAATGCTCGGCACCGCAAACGAGAAGAAGACGACCAACGCCAGCTGGAAGATGAGAACGAGCATTTCGGCCTCCACTACGGGCGGTTTCGCCGCCGTAGTCGGGGTCGGAGTCCTCATGAAGACGAAGGCATACCGGCCTTCACCCAGGCACTACGACAGGTTGACTGGCCAGTCGGCTTTAAGCCTACAGGCATCAACAAATACGATGGCAAGACCAATCCCGAGTCCTGGCTCACGGTCTACACTCTGGCGATCCGAGCAGCTGGGGGAAATCACAAAGTCATGGCTAACTACCTCCTAGTCGCTCTAGCCGACTCAGCGAGGACATGGCTAACAGGACTTCCCAAGCAATCATCGGCTCCTGGGGAGAACTCCGGGAACGCTTCATCGCCAACTTCCAGGGAACGTACGAGAGGCCATCTTCCGAGCACGACTTATATCAGTTGCATCAAAGGAAGAACGAGTCTCTTCGTGACTTCATCAAGAGGTTCTCTGAGAAGAAAAATTCGATCCCAAACATCAAGGATGAGGTCGTCATCGCCGCCTTTTGAAAAGGAGTCAAAGACACCTCGTTCATCGACAAATTCACGCGGAAGCCTCCCAACTCTGTCAAGCCCTATTCGACATGGCAAACAAGTACGCGACTCGGCCCACGCTGTTGCGAGGCCTCGATGACAACAAGTCACCCTGACAGAAGAAGCGGGACGACACCGACGACCGGTCCCGACTAAAGCTGGGAATCGCAAACGCAAGTCAGACGGCTCCATTGTGGCAGTCGGTCACAACCGCCTTCGACCTTCAACAACTGAAGATTATCAGAACAACAAGTGAACATGCTCAGGGGCTCACAAGCTCAAACACGAGGATGGCATCCCACTCCCAAAATACCGAACAGCTAAGTCGCTTTCTGATAAACATCTCCTCACTCGGCCTTGCTAGTGCCACAGCCGCTTACACCTAATAGGTGTACAAGCTGCGCATTTACTTTTTTTCCGTTTTTGCTCTTAAATGATTACAAAAGTACTCGAGTAGCATAAATCTCGATCCGTGAAACTCTGCTCCATGTAAGACGAACTCAAATCACCCAAAACGCGTGCCTGGGAAAGAGCCATGAGCCAACTCCCGACGCTAGGGGGCTATGACTAGTCGGGCAGAGTGCTTAAACGTAAGGGGTCAACTACTCGAGGAAATTAATATCAAAAAGAGGAAGAACACGTATTTACATACATTGTAAAATACATTTTATTCGGATGATTGTTTTCATCATCAGATGCTACTCATCCGATATCTTTATATTGCAGGCCCAGCTCCGGATATGCGTGACAGGAACTCAGGGCTGCGAGCCTATCTCCTACGCTCGGGGGCTGGACAAGTCTGCCAAAATACACTCGGGATGCTCCATGAGGGCTACTTACCGAGTACTTGCGCCAGTCGGGACGTCATCTTCCTCGGCTACGCTCCATGCGAGCTAATAACCGGCCACCGGCGCCAGTCGGGGCTGTGTACTACTCGGCTAAGTAGGGTACACCCCATGAGGGTCGCCAGCCGAATCCTACGCTAATGCTAGGTTCAGGTACCTTATCCAGCTTTACCGAAGTCAGAGAAGACCTATGTCGTCAAAGCACATCCGGAGTTCCCATGCACCGCGTCACACCTGGGGAGAGCGAGCAGATTCTGCAATATACCTACTCAGGCGTCTGTGGCAACCAGGATGCATCCGGAGCATAAGTCGGAAAGACTTGCAGACGAGGATTCCTCTGGCTGATTGCGGTTACCAACGCTGCCATACTCATCCTGACATGCGATGGATGCTACTTCTATAGAGCTATGCTGGGTAGGTTGGTTCAGGCCGGCTTACTTGGTAATAGCCACCAAGACATGAGTTCCTACAGTAGCATGCTCCATGTGGGCCGCCCGCAGGCTGAGTTGAAATTATAGCGCTGGTGCTACCCACAGGAACCGATGAGGTAAACAGATATGCTTCATGAGAGCCTTATTGCTAAACATATATGTTTGGGTATCTGTCTTATCCACCAGGTCTCGAGGATACATCCTTACAAGGATCACAAGCTGGTCTTCATTAAAATTGGAGATGCAGGTATCTCTCTCGAGTACACCTAACCACGTAATGGATTTATTTTTCATACAGTGGTACTCGGCCTACATGCGTGGCCACCAGTTGCCATGAGCAGCATTATTCCCACTGACATGACGCGGATGAGTCTAACTTTCGAGTAGTACACTACTCGGGAGAGACTATAAATTTCTCATTCCTGCTGACATGACGCGGATGAGTCTAACTTTCGAGTAGTACACTACTCGGGAGAGACTATAAAATTCTCATTCCCGCTGACATGACGCGGATGAGTCTAACTTTCGAGTAGTACACTACTCGGGAGAGACTATAAAATTCTCATTCCCGCTGACATGACGCGGATGAGTCTAACCTTCGAGTAGTGCACTACTCGGGAAAGACTATAAACATTCTTCCAGCTGACGAGCTGAAGAGTCTAACTTCCGAATGGGACGCCACTCGGGAAAGACTATAAACACCTTTTCCAGCTGACATGAAGCTGACGAGTCTAATTTTCGAGTAATATATTACTTGGGAAAGACTATAAATAATCATCCCGGCTGACATGATGCCGACGAGTCTGATTTTCGAGTAGTATACTACTCGGGAAAGACTATAAACACCCCCTTTCCAGCTGACATGACGCTGAAGAGTCCTATATATGAGTAGCATCCTACTCGGCAAGACTATAAACACACATTCCGACTGACATGAAGTCGAAGAGTCCTACATATGAGTAGTTCCCTACTCGGCAAGACTATAAATTATATTCCGGTTGACATGATACCGAAGAGTCTCATATACCAGTAGTAATCTACTCGGGAAAGACTTCAAGGTTAAAGATCTTTGACTTTATGATTAATTGTCTTCACAATTAAGCACAAAGTCGGGGGCTACACCTAATAGGTGCGTCTATTCGGCACACACTATTCCTACATCTACATGGAGCCCTTCATAGCCTCGCTGCCAGCTGACATGAAGCAGGACTCGGGAGAAGCAGCACTCAGACAAAGAGTACTCGGGAGCAATGCACTCGGGAAGACTTCACCGTGGAGGATGAGCACTCGGCATCAGCTGTGACTCAACTATGAAGGTCTCGGGGGCTACTGTGGGTGCCATGGGCCCCGGGTACCTCATGACAAGCATATGGGCCACTCGGATAGAGGATGGGCCTAGCCTTGTAATTAGAGATATAGCTAGATTCGGCAGACTTCGCCTTGTATAGAAAGGAATATACAGTCCTAGTCGGGTGCGTTATATCTCTAAGGGGAGATCTCCTAGTCGTAATCCGATGGGGACTCCTACCTTGTAACCTTGTCCCCCAGTATATAAGGGGAGGCAGGGCGCCCCATGAGGGCAGGTGCACACAAGTTCATCAGAACTACCACCGTATATCCTCAAAGGAATACATACAAACTGGACGTAGGGTATTACCTCACATTGAGGGCCTGAACCAGTATAAATCTCCCTGTGTTCCTTTGCAATCCACCGAGTTTCCATCCGCCGACTAGCCCCATATATTTATTGCCGGTGTAAAACATCGACAATCATCATGTAGCCCTTGACTCAAGGTTAAAACAATCGGTGTAGTGAGTCAGAGTAAAAAACTTTATTTATATGTATGAATTGAGTACAATGCTTAGGTATAGAAAAGAGGTAGCTGTTCTATGTTCCATAAGTTGTTGATTAGGATGCCGTCTTCTGTCTTCAATCGATAAGCACCTGGACGTGTTACCTCAGCGATAATGAGCAGCCCCTCCCATAAGAGAGATAATTTGTGCCAGTCTTTGGTGGTTTGTATTCTTCTCAAAACGAGATCTCCCACCGAAAAGGCACGGCTGCGAACATTACGACTATGATAACGACGTAGTCCTTGAAGATATCTTGCTGACTGTATGGTTGTGATGTCCCTTGTTTCTTCCAACTGATCGAGTTCGACCAGTAGGTCTTTGTTTGACTTGTCTTCTGAGTAGGCCCGGACTCACGGAGAGCAGAACTCCAACTCGGTTGGTAACACAACCTCAACACCATAGACTAGGAAGAAAAATGTCATTGTTTTGTATTGGCAATAAGAATATGGGGCTACTTGTGAGACCTAAACTTAATGGATTGCAAAGGAACATGAAACGATTTATCCTGGTTTAGGCCCTCAAGGTGAGGTAATATCCTACTTCCAGCTGTTGTGTATTGCCTTTGAGGTTTCTCTGGAGAGATTCTGTTCTCTGCCCTCAGGGGGCACCCTGCCTCCCCTTATATACTGAGGAGGCAAGGCTACAGGGTAGTAATCCCAGTTAGACTCCGACCAAGCGATTTCCTTCTAAAGATACAACGTACCCGACTAGAACTATATCCTTTCCTTATTGTACAAGGTAATATTTACCGAGTCCTGTTGCATCCCTAATCACATGGTTAGGCCCATCTTCTGTCCGAGTGGCCTTAATGTTGTTCATGAGGTACCCGGGGTCCATGGCCTCCATAGTAGCCCCTAAAACCTTCATAGTTGAGTCACAGCTAATGCCGAGTGTTCATCCTCCTTGGTGAAGACTACCCGAGTGCTTTGCTCCTGAGTACTCATTATCCTAGTGCTTCTTCTCCAAGTCCCACGTCATATCAGCTGGCAACGAGGCTATGAAGGGCTTCATAAGAAAATATGAATAGTGTGCACCGAATAGGTGCACCTATTAGGTGTAGCCCCTGACTTTGTGCTTAATTGTGAAACAATTAAACATAAAGTCAAAGATCTTTAACCTTTTAGCCTTTTCCCAGTAGTATACTACCCAGAAATTAGACTCTTCAGCATCAGGTCAGCCGGAAGTATTTTTCTCAAGGCAATTTTGGCCAAGCTTGTAAGCTAAGTATCAATTCATGGATTTTTAACCCAATATGTGGTCAGGTGTTCTTAAGAGATACCTACATCCCCAATTTTAATGGAGATTAGTTGTTGATACTTATAAGGATATATTCTCAATACCTTTTAAATAATGTAGATATCTGAACACATGTGTCTAGCAATTAGGCTTAACGTGAAGCAGATCTGATTATTTAATCAGTTTCTGTAAAATAGCATCTACACTGTGATTTTAACACAGCCAGCAGTCGGCCAAATAGGGCATGCTATTTAGAAACTCATATCTTACAGCCCATCACCAAGCTAGTAGGCTTAAGCCCACTAACCTGATTCAGGCCTTATAAGATGGCGGGAGAGAGAAAAAATTCCCCTTTCTTCCCCAATCCGTCAAATTGCTTCGGCTTCCAGTTCCGTGCCCAATCTTCATGCTTTCCGCCTCACTAGGGTTCATTGCTAATCACCCCCCCAACTCGAGACCCATAGAGCTCCATTCCGCCACTTCGATTCCCAACCTCCGCAAGCCTTTCCGTTGATGTCCCTTTTCCCCAGCAATGCCGAAGGCCCTGTTTGAGATCCCCGACATGGCGCCTAGAGTGTGGCCAGTATCAGATTGTGGCTTGGTGAAGTTGAAGCTCCTAGAGAAGCGTATGATTTTGCAGCAGCAGGAGGTTATCCACTGGTGCTCTGCCAAGGGAGAATCCGTTCCGGCCCCCAAACCAGGTGAGACCGTGGTCTTCACCTCATTCTTTGACCGTGGTTTAGCCCTCCTTTCTTCAGATTTTCTTCACCAACTTCTTGCTTTTTACCAGATCGAGTTGGTGAATCTCAATCCCAACTTGATTCTTATTTCTATCTTCGCCACTCTTTGTGAATCCTTTCTAGGGGTCAAGCCGCACCTCAATCTTTTTTGATACCTCTTTCACATCAAGCCCTAGCCCTCCAAGAATAAAATCCAGACTTTCGGGGGTTAGGTCTTCAGCTCAAAAATGAGATGAAGAAAACCTACCTCAATGTCCCCCTAAAAACTTCTCTTAAGGGATGGCACCGAGAGTGGTTTTACTATTCAAATCTTGAACCCTCTCTTCCCCCTTTCTCTAGCTCTCCTCCATCCGTCCTACCCAGTTGGTCCTCTGTGCCAACATACGAAGAAATGGGACAAGTGTACTAGCTAATGGAGAAGATCGACCTCCTGAAGAGCATGAGCTTGACAGGTCCATGGGTGGCAAGGTGCTTCTTGAACCGCCGCACCCGACCTCTGAACGCCAAGAGCCATTTTGGCTAGGATTACCAGGGCAAAGATGACCCCAGCTGGGAGTATCCCAACGTCGTTGACAAAAACAAGGTAACTGACACCTTATTAGGCTTCTTTGCCAACAGGGTTGTGGAGACCAAGGATGAGGAGTGAGCCCCCAAGCCCTACTGCAAGGGCAGGCCCCGGCCCAAGGTAATATGCAATGTCATTGCTGATCTATTATCCATCTGCGATGAATATTGTGAATGCCTGTCCAATTCTGCAATGTATAATGGACGCTGTCCAAATATTTGCAGGACTGTGAGGAATTCGAAGCTGATTCCCAGGACCAGTCAGCCGTGGGATCCAGGAAACGCCCAACCAACCCTTCTGTTGCCCAACCCAGCCCCAAGAGGGCTAGGAAAAGACCAGTGACTGACCAGGGGAAGAAGAAAAGCACGCTGAGTACGGCGCAAGGGAGCTTAAAAATCAAGGACCCCATCAGCTCAGCCCCCAGGATGCCAAGCCCGAGGCCAGCACCGCCGAGTGCCTCAACCCCCAGTCGACTACATCTGGCATAGCGCTGACTAGGGCCAGCTCGCCTTCACCGATCGCCGCGCCGACAAGCCCACAGCTGGCGGCTCTCTGCCACCAAGTGTGGGACCCCAAAACAGGACCCTCTGTGTACACGTACTAGCCCTAGGATCACGCTAGCACACATAGTCACAAGAATAATATCACAGCCAACATCACGAAGGGAACCAAACTATTTATTAATAAATTGACTGTGACAAAGCCTTATGGCTAAAGTTTACATTTATTATGCCACGAAGGGCCTAAAGAAAACAAGATAGCAGCAGAAATAAAATAAATACGTGGAAGCTCCATTTAACATGCCACAGGTAGTCAACTGGGGCACACGGCCTATTCATCGTCTTCAGCAGCAAACTCCTCCGGAAACAGCGGAAAGCTTTCTTCTGGAATTGGGGGGAATTGCAAGGTGAGTACATGGAATACTCAGCAAGTGCATGGAAATATGCATATGCATGGCTGACAAAGAAAAGCTAAGGCTATTTTGCATAACACAGCAGTTGCAGTTATAAACAATTTATAAACAGAGTTAAAAACAACACTTTAAATAACGGGTGTTACCAACCAACCATCCACACAGGACCTCATAGCTAAATTTATTTTCCTGCACACAGCATCATTACCATCCCTTGTTTTCGCAAACTACCCCTCATTTGAAATCACCGAGCATGCCAATGACCACAGACGCGGCTATTCGAATAGATTAGTTGAACACTCTGTAGAGGTTGTACAGCTTTACCCACAAGACACATCATCCTCTTAACGGTCATGCGCAAATGTCACACTTCTCATTGTGTGCGGCCAAGAAATTTGTAACAAGGCTTTTTAGAAACTCTGCCTCAACACTGCCTTCCCCCATGAGACACCTTTCCCTCACACAGACAAGAAAGTACCCATGGCTAACTATAAAACCTATCATCTAACCACCTGGGCCGGCAGTGTCAAGACTCAGAATCCTACTGGGCCAGGTCCTTCCCATTAAGGCATGTGGTTGTACATTAGGCTCAGATCATTGACTTATGAAGTGAAGTCCTTAATTGACCAGGGCAACTTGCCAAATCTACAATAGCACACAGCCTCACATTAGGCTCACACAGAGGCCTAACCTGGTAAGGATCACACAGATACCTTACCCCCTTACTAGGTTCACATAGAACCACCCATCACCCCGGTCCAAAACATTTTATTCGCCCGTTGTTTACTACACAGTGCAACACATGCTACCGGAAAGATAGCACACAGCCACACAGTTCAAATAAAACAGTGATAAGTATATCATTAATCATTATTATATTTTTGCTTGTAAAACGACTTGAGTGGGGCTAAGCATTTACTACTCTATCCTGAGTTGACCCCTATGTTCAACTCACAAAGGTTAGGGTGACAAGGTATCACAGGATATTCAATAATCAAAGGCATGGAATAACAACAATTAGGTCATGCTACCCATCGATAATTTATAAATAAAATAATGCATGTTTCACAACAAAAATAGTTTATAAAATTGGGTCCAATATATTCAAAGGGTGCACTTGCCTTGCTCCAAGTACTGTCCTTGCCCTGCGTCTTCTGCGGTGAACTGCTCCTCGTCACTCGCGTCTATATGTTCACAACAAGAAACAAATAAATAACAAGAAAATAGCCTAAATAACATCAATTAAAATAACCAACTGAACCAGGAGGTAGAGCTCGATTTTAGAAGAATTTAGGAAAAAGAATGGGTCGAATCGGAGTCCGGATGGATGAGATATGGACACCGGAAGATTGGGAACAGGGAAAAACCTAGGAGAAAAGAAAAAGAAATATTCTAAGAATATTCTTTGGAAATTAAATTTGGAAATTGAATTATTTTTATTAAGGAAAAAAGAGTAGGCCCACTAGTCAGTGAGATGGTTCATGACGGACTCGGTCTATGGACCAAAAGAGTGAGAGGTTCAGTGGACATGACGACGTGGACGCCACGTGGCGACATATGTACCAGATTGGATGACGTGACGATGATGTGGCGATGACAGGGCGAGACCTAGGGCTGACACGACAAGATGATGTGGCAAGATTGGACTAAGAAATCCTATGGCTAAGATTAAATGTAGGAATCCAACGGTGTAGATCAAAAAGGAACTTTTCAGCTGCGGGCCCACATGTCACTGTCACCAGGGGGAAGCAAGCTTTGCCCCTGTCGGCTACTTCGGCCATGGCCGGGCGGCGGCGCAGGGGTGGCACAGGGACGGCGAGCCCGGTGGGACTGGCGTTGGCGAGCGGTGGCGGACCGGGCGGCAGCGGTGCTGGGCCGGCCACGGGACGAGGCGAGCTCGGCGGCGGCGGCATCGGCCGGGTAATAGGAGGCGGCGGGTTCGGGTGGCGAAGTAGGACGTAGGCGAGGGTGAGGAGGGAAGTCGGCGCCGGGGTGGCGGTGATACTCACCGGTGGCATCGGCGGCTAGGGCGGGCGGAGGCGGCTCGGCGCGGCAGCGGAGGAAGATGGCGGCGGCGTCAGCTGCGGGAGCCGGGGCGGCGCGACTTGCTGGGCAGCGGCGCATGGGACGGCGAGCTAGGGCACGAGTGAGGGGCGCTGCTATTTATGGGGGAGGATTAGGGCGCGGCGACGACGCGGTCTCGGAGTCCTGCGGCGACACGGTGGAGTCGGGAGGAGCGGCGGCGCACGGGATGGGCCAGGTGGTGGCGCAGCTGCAGTGGCGGTGGGCCGGGCTCTGGCGGTGGCGCAGGAGCAGGCCTTGGCTTCGCCGGGGAGAGCAGGCCCGGGGCGCGGCGCAGGCCGGCGGCAGCTGGGCCAGCCACGGCACAAAGAGGAGAAGGCCTTTGGCCCCTGGCCGAAGGAGGAAGAAGAAGGAGCAGAAGAGAAAAAGAAAGGAAGGCAGGGGCTAGGTGGAAAAAGAGAAAAGAAGAGGAAAGGAGGGAAAAAGAAAAGGAAAAATTTGCAGGGGTTTTGCAAAAAATTGCCGAATTCGGACCCTTTGAAATTGTTGGGATTATTTGCAGAATTAGGGAATGAAATTGAATCTCCGAGGAATTAGAAATTGGTACAGATGCGAAAATTAGAGTCTGTGAATCTGGGGAAAAAATAAATTAGGAAACGAGTTCCACTTCTGAAATCCAAATAACCCCGATTAAGAAAACAAAAACAAATCACACCGTAATTAATTATTTAATCATATTAACTCCTTTTTATTATGAAATTTTTCGTTAAGCTATTTTAGGCAAATAAACCAAAGGTGGATTTTCGCAATCAGACAAAAAGAACGGAAAACGAAAAATTCGAACGTGACAAACCTACCCCCCTTAAATGGAATCTCAACCCCGAGATTCGGACAGGCTTGGGAACAACTCGGGAAACTCTGCCCTCAAATCTTCTTCACGCTCCCAGGTGGCTTCTGCTTCTGTGTGATGACTCCACTGAACCTTACAGAAACGGATGGTCTTACTCCTCGTGGTTCGCTCTGCAGTTTTGAGGATCTTGATTGGATGTTCATGATATGTCAGATCTGGTTGCAATTCGACTGCCTGCAATGGGGTTTCTTCTTCTGGCACCCGAAGACACTTCTTCAACTGCGAGACGTGGAACACATCATGGATCCCCAACATTGATGGCGGCAGCTCCAACTGATACGCAACTTCTCCTCGACGAGCAACAATCCGGAACGGACCTACATACCTCGGGGCAAGCTTTCCTTTCACTTGAAACCTCTTGGTTCCTCTCAATGGGGTTACCTTCAAATAGACATAGTCCTCCTTTTCGAAAGTTAAATCCCTACGACGGTTGTCTGCGTAACTCTTCTGTCAAGACTGAGCTACCTTTAATCTATCCCTGATCAAAACAACCTTCTCTTCGGCTTCTCGAATAACATCGGGTCCAAAAACCATTCTTTCCCCTGTCTCATTCCAATTCAAAGGTGTTCTACATGACCGCCCATATAAAGCTTCAAACGGTGACATCTGTAGACTCGCCTGATAGCTATTGTTGTAGGAGAACTCGACATAGGGGAGATTCTTATTCCAACTAGAAGCATAGGCTAAAGCACAAGCTCGGAGCATATCCTCCAAAATCTGATCAGTCTGTGGGTGATATGCGGTGCTGAAATTGAGACGAGTACCCATTGCCTCATGCAAAGCACACCAGAAGAGAGAGGTAAGCTGAGTCCCTCTATCTAAGACTATCTTCCTGGGCACTCCATGCAAGCACACTATCCGGTTCACATATATTTCTGCCAACTTGTCACCTGAGTAGGTTACTTTGACTGGAATAAAGTGAGCAACTTTGGTGAGACGATCTACCACAACCCAAATGGAATCATATCCTGACTGAGTCTTGGGCAAACCTGTGATAAAATCCATGCCAACCTCATCCCACTTCCATTCTGGTACCTTCAACGGTTGTAAAAGTCCAGCACGTCGTTGGTGTTCTACCTTGACTCGCTGGCAGACATCACAAAGTGCCACATACTCTGCAATCTCTCGTCTCATGCTGGGCCACCATAATTTGCCCTTGAGGTCTTGATACATCTTGGTACTACCAGGATGGATGGAATAACGGGACACATGTGCCTCTAACAAGATAAGCTTCTTGAGTTCTGGCTGATCCGACACAACCAACTTCTCCTATAGCCATATAACACCATTCTCATCTTCAACAAATCCTATGGCTTTTCCTTTCTTCATGTTGAGTTTGATTTCTTTGACATTTGCATCATCCTTCTGAGCTTCCTTGATCTGGTCTTCCAAGGTGGGCCTGACCTCTAGGTTAGCCACATACTCTTCTGGCACTATCTCCAAACTCAACCCTTCAAACTCCTGAAAGAGTGATATTTGGCTCTCTTGAATTTCCAAGTTGCTGCAGTAGACCTTCCTGCTCAGGGCATTGGCAACAACATTTGCCTTGCCTAGGTGGTAGTGGATTCCCACATCGTAATCCTTGATCAGCTCTAACCATCTTCTCTGTCTCAGATTCAGGTCATGCTGAGTGAAGATATACTTTAGACTCTTGTGGTCTGTATACACCTCACATCGGTTGCCTATCAAGTAATGCCTCCATATTTTCAGTGTGTGTACCACTGCGGCAAGCTCCAAATCATGGGTCGGATAATTCTCCTCATGTGGGCATAGTTGTCTTGAGGCATAGGCAACCACTTTACCTTCCTGTATTAGAACACAACCAAGTCTTGTACGAGATGCATCACAGTAGATGTGAAACCCTTTGTGGATATCGGGCAAAACCAACACTGGTGCTGATGTCAAACTCTTCTTCAGGGCTTCAAAGCTACGCTGACACTCTGGTGTCCACACAAACTTCTTCTCTTTCTTCAACAATTGTGTCAATGGACGAGCAACCTTGGAGGAACCTTCTATGAATCTTCTATAGTAGCCGGCCATACCAAGAAAACTGCGAACCTGTGTCACAGTCTTGGGTGGCCACCAGTTGATAACCGTACTCACTTTCTTTGGATCAACTGCAACTCCAGCGGTGGTCACAACATGTCCAAGGAATTCAACTTCTTTCATCCAGAACTCACACTTATTGAACTTGGCATACAACTAGTGTTCTCTTAGTTTTTTCAAAACAAGCCTCAGATGTTGCTCGTGCTCCTTCTTGTCCTTGGAGTAGACGAGAATATCATCAATGAAAACAATAACAAACTTGTCCAAATATTCCATGAATACCTTGTTTATCATGTTCATAAAGTAGGTAGGGGCATTTGTCAACCCAAAAGACATAACTATGTACTCATAGAGCCCATATCTAGTGGAAAACATCGTCTTAGGGATATCCTCGGGTCTGATCCTAAGCTGGTGATACCTTGATCTAAGATCAATCTTGGAGAATACACCTGCTCCTTTCATCTGATCAAATAGATCATCAATCCGTGGTAAAGGATACTTGTTCTTGATGGTTACATCATTCAAGCAACGGTAATCCACACACATTCTCTTCGTCCCATCTTTCTTTTCAACAAAAATAACTGGGGCTCCCCATGGCGATGAGCTAGGCCTCACAAAACCTTTCTCTTGCAACTGTTGTATCTGTTTCTTCACCAAACCTCCCCAGAACATTTTACTGGGTCACTCCTAAGGGGCTAGCAGAGAGTTTTGAACACAACGAGCAAGCAACTCTAAGAGAGAGGACCAATCTGATGTACGCTGCAATTGCTACGTCAAAGGGGATTCAAGTACACAGTCAATCCTGTTGCATTTGCTGACTGATTACTTTTCTGAATCTTGTATTCTATCTATCGATTTTGACTGTCTTTGGTATATTTTGAGCAGAAGATTGTCGATCGTTCTGAAAAAATGGGCAAGGTCCTGACCAAGCTCGCCCCTCAGTTGCTCTAGCTTTGCCAGCTCTAGGTGGCCAAGGATGACTTGTAGCGGACCAGCCAGGAGAGGGAAACATGGCTGAGGGAGTCTGTGGACAAGCTCAGGGACAAAAATTGGGCCCAAGCTGAGAAGATAAGAAGTAAGTCTCCTTGTTGTTGTCTTCCCGAGTGAATCCCGAGCACACTCCTCTGCATTATGGAGCTTTTACTGTCTCATGTTGTAGACCTTGAGTCTGAGCTTAGCGCTCAGACAAAGGAGAACGAGCACCTTGAGAAGAAATTGAAACAAGTCGATAAGGCCAAGGCGAAGGTGGAAGCAGACTATGCCAATAAGTTTCCTGCCCGACTATAGATTAGCTCCGACTGCTTGCTCCACCAAACTGATATGCTCGTTGATGTGTGAGCAGCGTCTCAGGCCAACTCGAAGATCCAGTTTGGTGCCTTTGCGGAGGAAATCAAGATCATCAAGGACTCACGGCAGATCATCGTTGACTCTGCGAAGACTCTCTTTGACATCATGCAGCCACACCACCCTGGGTCCAGCTCCAACTCGATCGTCCAAGTAGCAAAACACCTTAGCGAAGCCCCGGGTATCTTGAAGAAGTACTCGGATGAGTGTGTTGCAGTGGGGGTCGCCCAGGCACTTGCCATGACCAAGTCGCTCTACCCCAGGGTAGACATCGAGGCCATCGGTGAGGGTTTTGCCGAGGGGACGACCCCAGAAGAAGGCATGGAGCTGGTAAGCCAGGTGAGGGCCACCACAGAGGCAATAGCTAGGGACCTGGTGATGTAAACATGAAACAATTATGCAGTCGGTGTCCATGGATGGACCAATGTAAATGTTGTAAATGTCCTACTAATGTTTGCTAAATTCTACCGAGTACTTGTCTGCTCTGAATCGTCATTAGCTTTACCTAACTAGATAGTTCACACCAAGTGATTCGAGATAAACTAAGGAAACACGTTCACCTCGCAAAGCTACTCGAGCAAACTTAACATAGTCATCGTAGAACTTCATGACTCAAATAGAACAAGCATGGATTTTATTACCAAAAGCAAGGCATGTAATACATGTAGCCCTCGACTCACTAATCGATTGAGACAAGTGATGTAGTGAGTCAGAGAAAAAAGAAAATACAAGACTCAGGTATAGAAAGGACATAGTTGTTCTATATTCCATGAGTTGCTGACTAAGACACCGTCTTCTGTCTTTAGTCGGTAGGCGCCCGCGCGTGTCACCTCAGCGATAATGAACGGCCCTTCCCATAAAGGGGATAGTTTATGCCTGTCTTTGGTGGTTTGTATTTTTCTCAGGACGGGATCTCCCACCAAAAAGGAGCGGCCACAAACATTCCAACTGTGATAACGACGTAGGCCTTGAAAATAACTTGCCAACTGAATAGTTGTGATATCCCTTGCTTCCTCCAACTGATCGAGTTTGACCAGTCGGTCTTCGTTTGATTTATCTTCTGAGTGGGACCAAACTTGTGGTGGGCCGAACTCCAACTCAGTTGGTAACATAGCCTCAGCACCATAGACTAGGAAGAAAGGGGATTGCCCTATTGGCCGACTAACCGTGGTTCTTAAAGACCAGAGAACATATGGGAGTTCTTGTACGCACCGCCCTACATATGGTTGTAGTCGGTCGAATACCCTAGTCTTGATACCTTGTAAGCCCATGCCATTAGCACGCTCGACCTGCCTGTTGCTTCATGGGTGTGCCACAGAAGCATAACAGATCTTGATGCCGAAGTCGTCACAGAAATCTTGAAAAACGTCGCTAGTGAACTGAGTGCCGTTGTCCGTTATGATGTGGTTGGGAATGCCAAATCGGTATATGATACTCATGACGAAGTCTTTCGCCCTTGCCGTTGTTATGGTAGCAATGGGTTTTGCCTTGATCCACTTTGTGAATTTGTGCACTACGACGAACAGGTGTGTGAACCCTTTTGGCGCTTTTTTGAACTGCCTGACCATGTCAAGCCCCGAAACTACAAAAGGCCAAGAGACTGGAACTGTTTGAAGTTCTTGGGCTAGAAGATGTGTTTTCCGTGCAAAGAACTAGCAACCCTCGCATGTCCGAACTATGTTTTTAGCATCTATTACTGCAGTCGGCCAAAAAAAACCTGCCTGTCAGCCTTTCCGACTAATATCCTGGATGCAGCATGGTTGCCACAGATATTCGAGTGGATCAATTGCAGAATCTGCTTGCCCTCCTTAGGTGTGACGCAGTGCATGAGGACTCCGGATGCACTTCGACAGTACAGGTCTTGTCCAACTACAAGGAAATATCTGCTTCGACGTCTAATCCATTCGGTTTCACTGTGATCTTTTGGGAGTTCATCATCCAAAAGGAATTTGATCATTGGAGTCCGCCAATCTTGAGAGATAATTAGTAATTTATTTGTTGCCGAGGTAGGTTCAGCCCCCAACTGTTTAAGCATTGGTTTCTTCTTAACTGATGGCTCCAATAGTTGCTCGTCAAAAATCCCAGTCGGGACCATTTCTTGTTTGGATCCCATGTTGGCCAATTCGTTTGCAGCTTCATTGTATTGGCGTAGCACATGTGTTATTTCTAGCCCGTCGAACTTGTTTCTAGTTTTTGCACCTCCTAACAATATGCCGCCATGTTGTCATCAAGACATGTCTAGTCTTTCATGACTTGGTTGACCACAAGTTGAGAATCCCCGTGTACTACTAGTCAGTGAATACCGAGTGATATGGCAATGCGGAGCCCGTGGATGAGTGCCTCGTACTCGGCGACGTTGTGAGATGCCGAGAAGTGAATCTGGAGGACATACTTCAATTTTTCACCAGTATGTGACATCAGAATGATGCCAGCCCCTGCTCCACCAATCCCCATCAAAGTACATCGTCTAGTACTCCAGCCTATCTATATTTGTAGCTGCTTGAACTTCTGTCTACTCGGCCACGAAGTCAGCCAGGGTTTGTGACTTGATTGCTGTCCGAGGTTAAAAAATGATGTCAAATGCCATCAGCTCGAGCGCCTATTTAGCGATTCTACCAGTAGCCTCACGGTTGTGCAGGACGTCCCTGAGTGGATATGACGTGACGATGGTTACCTGATACGACTAAAAATAGTGCACCAACTTCCAGACAGTAATGAGTAGACCATACAATAGCTTCTGGACTTGAGGATATCTCATCTTGAAGTCGGCTAGGACTTCACTAATGAAGTAGACTAGCCTCCATATTTTCTATATGTGCCCTGGCTCTGCCCGCTCGACTACCAACACCCTACTGACTACCTGAGTAGTTGCTGCCAGATACAACATTAATGGCTTCTGGGGCATGGGTGATGCCAACATTGGTGGTGATGTGAGAAACTTCTTGAAGTCCTCGAAGGCTTGCCGTGCTTCGGGTGTCCATTGAAAATTGTCTGCTTTCTTCAGCAGCATGAAAAAGGGCATGCCCCGTTCACCAAGTTGGGAGATGAACCAGCTGAGTGCCGTCATGCATCCTGTCAACTTTTGAACGCCCTTCTGGCTAGTCGGGGATGCCATGTTCATGATAGCGTTGATTTTCTCTGGATTGGCCTCGATGCCACAGTGTCATATGATGAAGCCAAGTAATTTTTCCGAAGGTACTCTGAAGACGCACTTTTTCGGGTTCAACTTCATCTTGAATGTCCGAAGGCTTTGGAAAGTTTCCTCTAAGTCGGCGATGAGGTCTTCCTTGACTTTGGTCTTGATTACCACGTCATCGACATATGCCTCCACTTTGCGCCCGAGTTGAGTGTGAAGACACCACTGGATAGCACGTTCATACGTTGCCTCGACGTTTTTCAACCCGAACTGCATAGTGACATAGCAGTATGCTCCAAACGGCATGATGAAAGAAGTCTTTAGGCCGTCCTCCTCTTTCAGACTAATTTGATGATATCCTGAGTAACAGTCGAGAAAACTTAGTAACTCACACCCTGCGGTTGAATCAACCACCTGATCTATCTTGGTAGACCAAATGGATTCTTGGGGCATGCTTTGTTTAAGTCGATGTAGTCGACGCACATGCACCATTTACCGTTCTTCTTCCGGACCAGAACTGGGTTTTCTAGCCAATCCGGGTGATAGACCTCTTTGATGAACCCGGCTGTAAGGAGTTTGGTAATCTCCTCCCGAATAGCATCTTTGCGGTCCTGTGTGAAGCGCCGCAGCCGTTGTTTGACTGGTTTGGCATCCGGCTTGACGTTGAGAAAATGCTTGATCACCTCCCTTGGTACACCAGGTATATCGGAAGGTTTCCAAGCTTAGCCTAGAGGAAGGTGACGAGCGCATCTTCCTATTTTGGGTCGAGTTCGGTCTTGACAAGTGCAATTTTGGAGGGGTCGGAAGGGTCTGGGGGATCTTATTTGTTTCTAAATCCGCATTGAATTACCGACTTGGCTGTTTTTTTGGCCGAAACTTGGTCATCCTCTTTTGCAGTTGTCGCGGCCAGTCGGATGTTATTCCGCCCGGCTGCCGCTTCTTGAGATTGGGCCAGCTCGTCGCTCTGCTTGTCGCAGGTGAAGGCTTGCTTGACATCGCTGCGTAGGGAGAGTACTCCTACTAGTCCTGGCATCTTGAGCACCATGTATGTGTAATGAGGCACTGCCATGAACATGGCTAGTGCTGGCCGTCCGAGTATGGCATGATACGCGGTCTCGAAGTCGGCAACCTCGAAGCATATATTCTCTGTGCAGAAATTATCCCACGTGCCAAAAGTTACTGGTAGAGTAATCTAGACAAGTGGAGTAGAAGAGAGGCCAGGGATTACCCCATGGAAGGGCGTTGTACTCGGCCGCAGCTCCGATCGAGGAATCTTCATCTCATCGAGCATCTTGGCAAACAATATGTTGAGAGCACTTCCTCTGTCAATGAGGACCTTTTTCAGCTTGATACTTCTGATGACCAGATCCAAGACGAGTGGGTAGCGCCCTGGGTGCGTGACTCGATCGGGGTGATCTCCGCGATCAAATGTGATTGCTGTCTCTGACCATTGTAGATATTGGGGGCATCTGTTGAGATTGAGTTGACTTCTCGGGTTGTTAGCTTCTGTTTTCTCTTGGACTCGTAGGCAGACGGCCCTCTGAATATATGATTGAGCTCAGCCTGGGGATCTTGGTAGTCGCCAGCTGCGCCAAAGTCTGGCTTGTCCTTGTCCTTGTTGTTGCCAGATGTTGAGGTCTGCTCGGAAGCAAACTTCTTGAGCATGAAGCAATCCTTAGCCGGTGTTTCCCCTTAGGATGGAAAGGGCATGGCCCGTTCATGACTTTCTGGTAGTTGTCCGTCCTTGGGGGTCGCGGCCGAGTGTGCTCCACAGCAGCCACCACGTTGTCTGACTTGCGCTTGCAGTTGCTGGACTTGTTTTGTGTTGCCTCGTTGTTGTCTTTCTTATCCTTCTGCCAGTGCTCCTTTTTGTCTTCGAGGGCCTCAGCTACTGTGATGGCCAAGTCGGCGTTTTTGTTTGCCATGTCAAACAGAGCTTTGACCGAGGTTGGAGGTTTCCGAGTGAACGTAGCAATGAACGGGGTATCCTTGACTCCCTTGCGGAAGGTGGCGATGATGACCTCGTCCTTGATCTTTCTTCTCAGAAAACCTCTTGATGAAATCACGGAGGGACTCATTCTTCCTTTGATAGCATTGATATAGGTCCTACTCAGAAGACGGCCTTTCGTATGTCCATTGGAAATTTGCAATGAAGCATTCCCGGAGTTCTCTCCAGGAGCCGATTGATCGCTTGGGAAGTTCTGTTAGCCATGTCCTCGCCAAGTCGTCTAAGGCGACCGGGAGGTAGTTAGCCATAGCATTGTGATCTCCTCTAGCTGCACGAATTGCCAGAGTGTAGACTGTGTGCTAGGACTCAGGGTTGGTCTTTCCATCGTACTTTTTAATTCCAGTCAGCTTGAAGCCAGATGGCCAGTCGACTTGTTGTAGCTCATGGGTGAACGCTGGTACTCCATCGTCTGCGTGAGGGCTTTGTCTCCGACTACGGCGATGAAACCTCTCATGGTGGAGGCCGAAGCCCTCGTTCTCGTCTTCTAGTCGGCGACGCTCGTCTTCCTCATGTTCACGTCGTTGGACGTTGATATCTTGCCGAATATTGCGCTGTAATCGACTTCGGGCATCCCGGTTGTTACGGCGGTCGTCCTAATGTCACCGCTGCCAATCGTAGTTTTGCCTGCCAAGTGACGTGTGGTGCGACACCGTGTGTGGTTGACTGGAACCAGTAGCCTGTCGTCATGCTGAGACAAATGAGAACGCCGTATCAGAAGCCGTCCTATGGGATGGTATAAGTGTATCTCCCAACTGTTGCCACTGCTGGCACGCTACAGCGGTGATCATGGCTTTAATCCTTGCAATCGTCGGGGTGGCCTGGTGATCATGGCCAAACTGTAGTGTATCCAGTAAGGTGGCAGCAACCACAACGTTTTGTTGAGGAGTAATGAAGATGTCATGGTTGCCGACTCGGGTTTGGAGGATTTCTTGTTGAGCAGTGTGCCTAGCCTTTCTCAGATTGTCATTGCGGGCATCACGCTCAGCCTTTAAGCATCTTACATCTTCCTCCTATTGTTCTCTTAGTCGGCGTGCCTCCTCCTCTTGCTGATCGCATAGTCGGTGTGCTTCCTGAGTAGTTGTAGAGCCCTTGGACGTCATGAAGACTTCACGTGGTGGAGAGAAACTTCCCGAACTACTATCCGACTGGGAGTCAGAATCAGAATAGTTGAGGGAGGTAATGTCGACTCCAACCTCCATAGATCCAATCTCAAGCAGCTTTGGGCCGTATCTGAGTTGAACTTCAGGGGATTGGGTCCGCCGCATTAGATGTTGATTAAAATTATCCGCGGTGTTGCCGAGTCCGAACAGGAGATTGACGATCTCCTCCTCTCTTAGCCCAATCTAGGCTGGCTCAAGACCGAGTCCGAGTCGAACACCAAAAGAAAGAATTGTCCCTGGACCTAAGCATCTTGGGGATTGCCACAACATATCGTCGAAGATTGCTGCAGCGTTGAGTAGGCCGACTGGCGTGGAGTCAGGTTGGTTCCCAGTTGATCAGATCAAGTCCGAGTCGGACAGGGTGAGGTTGCCGAATTTGTCGATGATGAAGTCGAGGCTCCCGAAGCTAATCGTCTGCCTGGGGAAGAACTTGATGCTGTTGACTCCAGTGATTGGATCCATCAGGCTTGATGAAGATGATCTCGACGAATCCCCTACCTGGCGTGCCAACTGTCGATGTTTTGTATCGGCAATAAGAATATGGGGCTACTCGTGAGACCTAAACTTGATGGATTGTAAAGGAACACGAAATGATTTATCCTAGTTTAGGCCCTCAAGGTAATACCTTAGTTCCAGCTGTTGTGTATTGCCTTTGAGGTTTCTCTGGTGAAATTCTGTTCTCTGCCCTCAGGGGGCTCCATGCCTCCCCTTATATACCGAGGAGGCAAGGCTACAGGGTAGGAATCCTAGTCAAACTCCGACCAAGGGATTTCCTTATAGAGATACAACATACCCGACTAGGACTATATCCTTTCCTTATCGTACAAAGTAATATTCACCGAGTCCTATTGCATCTAATCACATGGTTAGGCCCATCCTCTGTACGAGTGGCCTTAATGCTGTTCATGAGGTACCTAGGGCCCATGGCCTCCACAAAAGGGGATTGCCTTGTTGCCTGACGGACCGTGGTTCATAGAGATTAGAGAACAGATGGGAGTTCTTGCACCCACCATCCTGCATATGGTCATAGTCGGTCAAATACCCTAGTCTTAATACCTTGTAAGACCATGCCATTTGCACGTTCGACCTACCCATTACTCTGTGGGTGAGCCACAGAAGCATAACAGATCTTGATGCCAATGTCGTCACATAAATCTTGGAAGATGCCGCAAGTGAACTGAATGCCGTTGTCCATTATGATGCGGTTGGGAACTCCAAACCAATAAATAATACCCATGATGAAGTGTTTTGCCCTGGCCACAGTGATGGTAGCAACGGGTTTTGCCTCAATCCACTTTGTGAACTTGTCCACTGTGACAAACAAGTGTGTGAACCCTCTTGGCACTTTTTTGAATGGCCCGACCATGTCGAGCCCCTAGACTGCAAAGGGCCAAGATGCTGGGATTGTCTATAACTCTTGAGCTAGTAGGTGTGTATGCCAAGCAAGAAACTGGCATCCCTCGCATGTCCAAACTATGTCCTTGGCAATGGTAACTGCAGTCGGCTAGAAGAAACCTTGCATGTAAGCCTTTCCGACTAACGTCCTCAATACGGCATGGTTGCCACAGATGCCTGAGTGGATTGATTGCAGAATTTGCTTGCCTTCCACATGTGTGACTCAACGCATGAAGACTTTGGATGCGCTTTGATGACAAAGGTCTTCTCCGACTACAAGAATGCATTTACTTCGATGTTTGATTCGCTCGACTTCGCTGCAGTCTTCTGGGAGTTCATCTTCCAATAGGAATTGGATAATTGGAGTCTGCTAGTCCTGAGAGATGATTTGCACTTCCCTTGGTTCCGGGTAGGTTCAGCCCCTGATTGCTCATGATCAGGCTTTCTCTTGACTGATGGTTCCAGCAATTGCTCGATAAAAACCATAGTCGGGACCACTTCTCACTTGGATCCCATGTTAGCTAGCTCATCTGCCGCTTCATTGAATTGGCGCAAAACATGTGTGATTTCCAGCTCGTCAAACTTGTTTTCCAACTTTCTTACCTCTTGACAGTATGCCGCCATGTTGTCATCCAGACACGTCCACAAGCTGGGAATCCCTGCAAACCACCAATCGTCGGCTACTAAGTGATATGGCAATATAGAGCCTATGGATGAGTGCCTTGTACTCGGTGACATTGTGAGATGATGGAAAGTGTATTTGAAGGACATATTTGAGTTTTTTCCATTGGATGACGTCAGAACGACGCTAGCTCCTGCTCCGCCAATCCGTAGAGAACCGTCGAAGTACATCGTCCAGTATTCAAGCTTGTCTGCTGGTGTAGCCTTCTGAACTTCTATCCATTTAGCCACAAAGTCGGTGAGGGCTTGAGATTTGATTGCTGTCCGTGGTTGAAACACAATGTCAGATGCCATCAATTCGAGTGCCCATTGAGCAATTCGGCCAGTGGCCTTGTGATTATGTAGGATATCCCCGAGTGGAAATGATGTGATGATTGTGACTTGGTATGACTGGAAATAGTGCACCAACTTCCAGACAGTTGAGTAGTCCATATAGCAGCTTCTAGATGTGAGGATATCACACCTAGGACTTCGCTGACAAAGTAAACTAGCTTTTGAACTATTTGTATACGTCCTGGCTCTGCCCATTTGACAACCAAAACCATGCCGACTAACTGAGTAGTTGCCGCTAGATACAACATAAGTAGTTCCTGAGGCATTGGTGATGCCAACACGAGTGGTGATGTAAGGAATTTCTTGAAGTCTTCGAAGGCTTGTTGGGCTTTTGGCGTCCAGTGAAAATTGTCAACCTTCTTTAGCAATTTAAAAAAGGGCATGCCCCATTCGCCGAGTCGGGAAACAAATCGGCAAGGTGCCGCCATGCAGCCAATCAGCTTATGTACATTCTTCTGGCAAGTCGAGGGAGCCATGTTCATGATTGCATTGATTTTCTTAGGATTTGCCTCAATGCCACTTTGTGAAATGATGAAACCGAGTAGTTTTCCCGAAGGTACTCCAAAGACGCACTTTTTCGGGTTCAGCTTCATCTTGAATCTTCGAAAGCTTTGAAAAGTTTCTTCTAAGTCGGCAATGAGGTCTTCCTTGACTTTGGTCTTGATCACCACATCATCGACATATGCCTCCACATTGCGCCCAAGTTGAGTGTGAAGACACCGCTGGATAGCATGTTGATACGTTGCGCCAGCATTTTTCAAACACGAACAGCATAGTGACATAGCAGTATGTCCTGAATGGCATGATAAAAGAAGTCTTCAGGCAGTCCTCCTCCTTTAGGCTGATTTGATGATATCCCGAATAGCAGTCAAGAAAGCTGAGTAAGTCGCATCCAGCAGTTGAATGGACCACCTGATCTATCTTGGGTAGACCAAATGGATCTTTGGGACACGCCCTTTTTAAGTCGGTATAGCCGACGCACATGCGCCATTTACTGTTCTTCTTCTGGACCAGGACTGGGTTTGCCAGCCAATTTGGGTGGTAGACATCCTTGATGAACCCGACTGCCAGGAGCTTGGTTATCTACTCACGGATAGCATCTTTATGGTCTTGTGTGAAGCACCGTACTCGTTGTTTGGCTGGTTTGGCGTCTGGTTTGACGTTTAGGGAATGATCGATCATCTCCCTGGGTACACCAAGCATGTCGAAAGGCTTCCAAGCAAATATGTCCCTTTTCGCCTGGAGGAAGGTGACGAGTTCGTCTTCCTATTTTGGGTCGAGTCCGGTCCCGACAAGCACAGTCTTGGTGGGGTTGGAAGGGTCCGGGGGATCCTTTTTGTTTCTTAATCCGCTGAAATTCCCGATTTGGCTATCTTCTTCGCCAGGACTTGGTCGTCCTCCTTCGAAGTTGTTGCTGCTAGTCGGATATTTCTTCGTCCGACTACCGCTCGCAACTCTCCTTGTCACAGGTGAAGGCTTGATTGACGTCGCTGCATAGAGAAAGAACTCCTGCTGATCCTGGCATCTTAAGCATCATGTAAGAATAGTGGGGCACCACCATGAACTTGGCGAGTGCAGTTCGTCTGAGTATGGCGTGGTAGGCGGTCTCGTAGTCGATGACCTCGAAACAGATGTTCTCTGTGTGAAAGTTTTCATGTGTGCTGAAGGTTACTGGCAGAGTGATCTATCTGAGTGGAGTAAAAGAATGGATGGGGATTGCCCCATGGAAGGGAGTTGCACTCAGTCGCAACTCAGACTGGGGTATCTTAATCTCATCGAGCGTTTTGGCAAATAAAATATTCAGCGCACTTCCTCCATCGATGAGAACCTTCTTCAACTTAATGCTTCTGATGACCAGGTCTAGGACGAGTGGGTAGTGTCCTGGATGCGTTACTTGGTCAGGGTGATCCGCATGGTCGAATGTAATTGCCATCTCAGACTAGCACAAATATTGTGGGGCATTGTGGGGCATCAGACGAGAATGAGTTCACTTCTCAGGCGGTTAGCTTCTATTTACGCTTGTACTCGTATGCTGATGACCCTCCGAATATATGATTGAGCTCAGCCTGGGATCTTGATAGTCGCCGACTGTGTCCGAGTCCGGCTTGTCTTTATCTTTCTGTTCGCCGGATGCTGATGTTTGCTTGGAAGCAAACTTTTTGAGCATGAAGCAGTTCTTGGCCATGTGCTTCCCCTTTGGCCCATTCATAACTTTTTGGTAGTTGTCCGTCCTTGGGGGTCATGGTGGATTGCGCTCGAATGTTGCCACGATGTCCTCCGACTTGTGCTTGCGGTTCCTGGCCTTGGATGGGGCCACGTCATCAGTATCCTTTCGCTCCTTCTGTCGGGGCACCTTTTTGTTGTCAAGTGCTTCGATGACGGCGTCAGCGGAGTTGGCATACTTGTTTGCCATGTCAAATAAAGCTTTGATGGAATTGGGAGGCTTCCGAGTGAATTTGGTGATGAACAAGGTGTCCTTTACTCCTTTGCGAAAGGCAGCGATGACAACCTCGTCCTTGATTTTAGGTATTGAGTTTCTCTTCTCGGAGAATCGCTTGATGAAGTCACATAGGGACTCGTTTTTTCTTTGATGGCACTAGTACAGATCATACTCGGAGGACGGCCACTCGTAGGTTCCTTGGAAGTTAGCCACAAAGGTTCATGGAGTTCCTCCCAGGAGCCAATTGACCGCCTGGGAAGTCCCGTCAGCTATGTTTTTGCTGAGTCAACTAGGGCGACTGGTAAGTAATTTGCAATGGCCTTGTGGTAGCCTCCGGCCGCACAAATTGCCAAGGTATACACGGTCAGCCAGGACTCTGGGTTGGTCTTGCCGTCGTACTTCTCTATGCCAGTCGGCTTGAAGCCAGATGGCCAGGCAACTTGTTGTAGTTCATGAGTGAAGGCCGGAACTCTTTCATCCGGGTGAGGGCTCTGACTCTAACTGCGACGATGAAATCACTCGTGGTGGAGGCTGAAGCATTCGTGCTCATCCTCAAGTCGGTGACGTTCATATTCCTCATGTTCTCAGTGTCGAGCGTTGATGTCTTGGCGAAGATCCCATCGTAGTCGTCCTTGAGCGTCCTGGTTATCCTGGCTCTCATCGTGATGGTACCGCTGTCGATTGTTATTGGGGTTGCCGAGTGACGTGTGATGGTACTCCAAGTGGTGCTAACCAGAGCCAGCTACTCGGCATCGTGCTAAAGCAGATAAAGTCATAGTGTCTGAAGCCGTTTTGTTGGATGGTATAAACGTATCTCCAGACTGCTGTTGTTGCTGACAGGCTGCAGCGGTTATCATTTGCTTTGATTCTTGTAATAGTTGGGGTAGCTTAGTGTCGATGTTCAGGCCCTCGAGATGAGGTAATACCCTACGTCCAGTTGTGGTGTATTGCCTTTGAGGTTTCTTTGATGAGATTGCGCTTCTTCTTTTTCTGCCCTCAGGGGGCGCCCTGCCTCCCCTTATATACCAGGGGATAGGGTTACAGAGTAGGAATCCTAGTCGGACTCCGACCAAGGGATTTCCTTCTAGGAATACAATGTGCCCGACTAGGACTATATTCTTTCCTTGTCGTACAGGGTTACATATGCCGAGTCCTATTGTATTCCTAATTACAAGGTTAGCCCCATCCTCTGTCTGAGTGGCCCAATAGCTTCTCATGAGGTACCCGGGGCCCATGGCCTCCACAGCAGCCCCTAAGACCTTTATAGTTGAGTCACAACTTATGCCGAGTGCTTATCCTCCATGGTGAAGAATTCCCGAGTGCATTGCTCCCGAGTACTCTTTGTCCGAGTACTTCTTCTCCCGAGTCCTGCTTCATGTCAGCTGGCAATGAGGCTATGAAGGGCTTCATAGAAAAATATGGATAGTGTACAGCGAATAGACGCACCTATTAGGTGTAGCCAACGACTTTGTGCTTAATTGTGAAACAATTAAACATAAAGTCAAAGATCTTTAACCTTGTAGTCTTTCCCAAGTAGTATACTACTTGGTATGTAGACTCTTCAGTATCATGTCAGCTAGAATAATTTTTGCTCATGGCAATTGGTGGCTAAGCATGTAAGCCGAGTACCACTTCTTGGATTTTAACCCAAGGTGTGGTCAAGTGTACTTGAGAGATTCCTGCATCCCTAATTTTATTGGAGACCAGCTATCGATCCTTATAAGAATGTATCCTCAATACCTGGTAAATAATGCAGATACCTGAACACATGTGTCCAGTGATTAGGCTTTCATGAAGCATATCTGATTATTTAATTGGTTTCTGTAAATAGCATCTGCACTGTGATTTTAACACAGCCAGCAGTCGGCTCTACAGAGCATGCTATTTAGAAACTCATATCTTGTGGCCTAGTACCGAATCAGCCAGCCCAAGCCCACTAATCAGCACAGGCTCTATAAAAGCGGGGAGAGAGAGAGAAAAGATTCCCTCATTTTCTCCAATCCGCCAATCGTTTCGCCTTCCAGCTTCCGTGCCGAAATTTTGCACTTCGTCTCTCTAGGGTTTGCCATAGCTGGTGTCTCCCGCTTGAAACTCGCACGATTCTGCTCCGCCACATCCACCCAAGCCTCTGATAGCATTTTACCCAAATCTTCCCACTCCAAGCAATGCCGAGAGCTTCGCACGAGATCCCGGAGATGTCCGGGGAGGCTTGGCTGCTTTTGGACTGCGGCTTGATGAAGCTGAAGTATTTGGAGAAGCAACTAATGCTGCACAACAAGAAGTCATCCATTGGCACACCGCAGAAGGGGAATCTGTTCTGGCGCCTCGATCTGGTGAGACTTTTGCCTTCACCTCTTTTTTCCACCACGGCCTTGCCCTTCCCGTTTCGGATTTCTTTCGCCAACTTCTATCCTTCTATCAACTAGAGTTGGTGAATCTGAATCCCAACTCCATTCTGCAAATCTCTATCTTTGCCACTCTATGTGAATGTTTTCTGGGGGTTAAGCCCCATTTCAACCTTTTCCAGTATTTATTCCACATCAAGCCCCAGCCGTCCAAAAATAAAGTCCAAGTGATTGAGGGAGCCGGTCTTCAACTCCGGAACGAAATGAAGATCTATCTCTTTGTTCCTTTGAAAACCTCCCTCAAGGGCTGGCATAGAGAATGGTTCTATTGTTCCGATCTCAAACCTTCTCTGCCTTCTTTCACTGGCTCTTCTCCGGAGGTCTTGCCCAACTGGTCCTCGGTGTCGAACTATGAAGAGATGGGCCAAGTGTACCAACTACCAACTGTTAGAGAAGATCGATCAGCTCAAGAGCTCGGGTTTAACTGGTCCCTGGGTGGTGAGGTGTTTCTTGAACCGCCGCATCAGGCAATTGAAGCTGACAAGCCATGTCGATTGGGATTACCAGGGCAAAAATGATCCCAGCCAAGAATACCCAGACTTGACTGATGCGAACAAAGTGATTGACACCCTGCTTGGCTTTTTTGTCAACGGGGTTGTGGAGACTAAAGGTGCCGAGCGCGCCACTGTAGCTTACAGCCAAAAAAGGCCTTGGCCATAGTTAATCTTGAAAAGCTGATTTGAAATTGTTATCCATTGCTGATAAATATCTGTGGACATTTGTCTTGACTCATCCTCCAATGTATGATGTATGTTGTTGAAACATTTGCAGGATTGTGAGGAATTCGATGATGATTCCCAAACCCTATCAGCCACCAAAACGAAGAAGAGGCTGGCCAGCCCTTCTGCTGCTCAACCCAACTCCAAGAGAGCTGTGAAGAAACCCATTCAAGATCCAAGCAAGAAGGGAACGAGCAAGCTGAGCTAGTGCCGAGGAGTCTGAAGATTAAAGACCCTGCCAGTTTAGCCCCCAGGCCGCCAAGCCCAAGGCCTTCTCCTCCGAGTCCGAGGCCAGCAACATCAAGCTCAAGGCCGACGCCGCTGAGTACAAGCTCAGCAACATCGAGCGCAACGGCAGCGGCGCCGAGTACCTCGACACCCCAGTCGGCTATGCCAGAAATAGAGCTGCCTAGAGGTAAAATGCCACCACTGACTGCCGTGCCGACTGGCCCAATAGCCAGTAGCTCTCCACCGCCGATATCTTCTGGAGTCCCCTTGTGGAAGTTCAAGATTTCCAAGAGGTAAGCGATCTTCAACCTTCCAAGAATCTTGAATGACGTGATAGTATCTTTGATGAGGACATCACTAGCTTGGATATAACCATAGCTACCTTATGTACTCATCAACCAAAGGTGCATGCCTTCTACGTAAGATTTACGTGTTATATATTTGAACAGGCGTTACTGCACCTTGAGTTTTGTGTGTTCTCGTTTGCAGAGATACTTGCTTGGGTGAAGGGAAAGAGACTGAGCACAAGGAACGCATGGATGATCAAAGAAGTTGATTGGGGACCAAACCAAGACCTTACCCAAGTCTACTCCTACATCACCACGTCACTTTTCGTCCATAGAAGGCAAGAGATGAAGTTCTGCACGTTTTGGATTCGGATTCGGGCCTCCTGACAGCATCAATTTCAAATGGACCTAGCTGCTGATCCAGAAGGACTCTCAGGGCTCATGAGTACTTGTTGGAAAGCTTATGGAATCTACTTTCAGATGGTTTTGGTCCCATATCAAAATTCCTCCTAAGCTGTCCGTAATCATCGAAACAAGACACGTACCTCTTCCAGTCCGATTTTGTTTGGGCCTTGGGCCTTGTAATTGTGTCATGGGCTAAGCCCAAGGGTGTGCGCTCTAGGGTTAACCCTAGGACGTCCCAACTCATATATATACAGTAGCCATCGTCGTTTGGAGTCAGGTTTTGGTTAGATTATTCTGCCATTACAGTTTCATCGTCTAGATCGGTTTGTAGAACCCCAATTTCGAGTGTTAAATTATTTATCTGTAATTCAGATTGCGTTCTTCCTTGTTCTTGTGTGTTTCTTCGATTGTTTGCAGGGATAAAACTTTCATGGTGAGGTCGACTACGTGAGAGCGTGGTTGATAACAACTAGACATGTGGGTGTAGCGATTGCGAAGTGATGATCGTTGATCGGAAGCCTCAAAACGTGAATGTCTTCCCGTTGCCAAATCAAACCTATCGGAAGATCGGGCACCTAGTCTCGCATCAAGTGGTATCAAAGCGTCAGGTTGCCCGATAGGTATCATCTATGTTTCCTTCTGTTAAGTCTTGTTTCCCCTTACCTAGAGTTCAGAAAACCCAAAAATTTATTGCCACTGTGTTCTTCGTAGTGTTAGGTTTATCCCCTATCAAAACTCCTTTGTGCCTTCATAAGTTTAATTTCAATTTCACTTTATTGAGTCTGTGTCCTAGGTCAAGTTAGTAGTCGCTGGTTTAGAGTCGTGTTCATGGTTCTAGTTCTAGCTGTTGTGTTGCACGAAAGCCTGCCTTGAGAGATCGAGTTCTACTCGGTTTCGGACTGCAAGCCGCCTTGAGCTTTTAACCTGCTTTTGCAAGCCTTTTTAGATAGGTTGCAAGCCGTCTTGTGTCAATTGCCCTGCATCGCTAGCCTCCTTGTCAGCCCGCTTGACCTATTGGCACTTATGCTTTAGCCGGAGCAACAGAGTTGAGCCGCGAAACTCTAGTTTGTGCTACCTTTCTTAAAACAGCCATAACTTTCGCATACGGACTCGGATTTGGGCAAATAAGTAGTCTGCGGACATCTACAGAAAATTTTACATCTGCTCCTTCCTGACTTTTTCAGGTTCAGCCGATCTAAAATCGTAAAATTCAACCTGCAAGACTGAGTTTTCGAGCCTCGAAGTTCCTGCACGCTTTTCAGAGCACGCTCACAAATCTCTCCAGGCCACATCTTACATCGGCTTGAGCTGCTCCTTCCTGAGGTTTTGCTGTTTTTGAGTTCCTAGTTGAAAAAAAATAAATATAAAAGAAAAAAGAAAGAAAAAAAGAAGAGAGATCAGAAAAAAGAGAACAAAAGAAGTGTGTAGACTTGCTGAGAGAGAGCTGTTTTCAGTGAGTAGTCTTGCTGATCCTTCGAGATATTTGAGAGACTTGGTGAGAGAGAGCTGTCCTAAGTCCTTTGTTTCTTACTCTCGCTTGTTAGGCTGGTTCTAGGAACGTGTCTCGGCCAGCGACTACTACAAGTATTTATGACATTTATTCAGCTTTGCTATTCCGTTATTGAATTTTGCTAACCCTTTGCTACAATACACTGCCTTCCGAGATCCACACACTTCTGGTCAGTACAGGTCGATCCTCACAATCGCACCCCTGCCGTCGTCAAACATCCTACCTCTCCGAGTCGTACCGCCTGCTTCAATTGGTAAGATTTTTATAAGAGCAAGGTAAGACACTTGAGAGTGTGTTCTAGTGACAGGGATCATACCTCTGTACTGTTTGTTTCCTAGTTTCTACTAACCATGGCAGGTGTGAATGATTTCGCTAATTGTGCTTCAAAAGAGGAGATCACTAAGCTGAATCAGAAGATTGAGAAAAATGTAGCTACCATTACTGCTATGAGGGAAGACCTCCAGGCTATAGTGGGGAGCATTACCACCCTCACTAACAGCATCGAGCAATTGGTAGCAAACTGTCCTCCAACACCATCACTTGTTGATGATTTGTTTGCTAAAGTCAAATTTACTTTGCCATCCTTTTCTGGTGCTTATGATGCTGAGGCATACCTTGATTGGGAGATGACAGCACAACAAAAGTTTAACTCACACCTAGTTCCTGAGGTACATAGGATTAGGCAAGCTACAAGTGAGTTCAAGGATTTTGCTAAAATCTGGTGGCAAGAATTAGGTAATCTCAACTTACAACCTGATACATGGGATAGTTAAAACAAGCCATGTGAAGTAGATTTGTTCCTCTTTCCTATCAACGTGACTTGTGTAAGAAACTGCAATGTTTAGAACAAGGTATTATGTCTACTCCGGAGTATTACGCTAAGCTTCAAAAGAGCATGATTCGTTGTGGGGTAGTAGACGATACAAAGGATAAAATCTGTCATTTTTATGGTGGTTTGAGGCGTGAAATTCAGGATATTGTTGATTATAAGGAATATAGTACTGTCAATCATTTGTTCCAGCTTGCTATGCTTGCAGAGAAGGAATTGCAGGGACGTCAACAGAGGAACCGGAGCAACTTTGGCATTTCCTTCACGCCGTGAACAACGACAACCACAGGATCGACTAAGCCATTCCCTTCTTCATGTAATCGTACAGTGCCACCACCAGCGAGCACGCGTTCTTCCCTTGTCGCTGCTGCTGTAGCAGCGCCGTCACCACAGCCGGCCTCAGGTAAACCTTCTATGCAGGTACCCGCTAAGAGTTCTTCATCTGTCGCATCCACGGGCCGCACTTCTGGACTTTAGTGCCACCGCTACCATGGGATTGGACAGTTGCAGAGCAATTGTCCCAGCCAACAAGCATACATTGCCACAGAAGATGGAGGTTACATTAGCACTTCAGATGTGGAAGAAGACAATGATGATGTTACTGCCTTGGACAACACCCATGACGACGACAGTGAGGGTCAGGCTTTAGGTGGTGATGACATGGTGAACTATAGGAGCACTATTGTTCAGCGGGTTCTGAGCACGCAGATGGGGCAAGCAGTGAAGCAACAACGCCATAATTTGTTTCAGATTTTCTTCCTCATCAACAACCGACGTGCACATGTCATCGTTGATGGAGGAAACTGCAACAATTTGGTGAGTTCTAATTTGGTCAAGAAGCTTGACTTGACTGCACGATCACATCCACATCCATACCATCTTCAGTGGTTAAAAGATTCTGGTAAGACCAACGTAACTCAAACAGCTAGAGTGCATTTTTCCATTGGTACATATGCTGATTTCACTGATTGTGGTGTGGTACCTATGCAAACTTGCTCTCTTCCTGTTCTAAATTATTCCACGTGTGATAAAGAGTTGTGCAATGCTTCACTCATATCCATGCCACAACTAGTGAATGAACATGTTAGTAATGTTGTTGAACCACCATGTGCTGATTTTAGACATGTTATTCACATTGCTAGCGAGAATGAAGAGCTTAGATTGCTATCTTCTTTAAATACTTGGGGCTATATTTAATTTGCTGATCTTTGTCCACTCAATTGTTTAGAGAAGAAATTATTTGCTAGATTTGATTTGCCATGTCCTTCTCATGTGATTTTTCATGTTATTGGCAATTATGATAATAAAGGAGAATATAATGTGCATAGAGTATACATTTGTTCGAATTTTAATATACCTTATTTTCATAATAACATGTCTTGTCTAGAGGATCACATGAGTACAAATAATTCTCTATCTAGTTCCTCTAGTTGTTTAAATGAGTTGCAAGTTGGTTTGCATGAAGGGGAGTGTTGTGAGCTGCACGACACTACAAAGTGTTCTCCGTGTTTAAAAATTTTAGAATCCAACCATATGTACAACACTACCTCACCCTATGTTGTGAAAGATAAAAATATGTTCATCAGGCTTAATGACAAGGTGAAACCGCGGACGGTTTCCAATCAAGAAGGGGAGAATGATGAGGACATCACTAGCTTGGATATGACCATAGCTACCTTATGTACTCATCAACCAAAGGTGCATGCTTTCTACGTAATATTTACGTGTTATATATTTGAACAGGCGTTACTGCACCATGAGTTTTGTGTGTTCTCGTTTGCAGAGATACTTGCTTAGGTGAAGGGAAAGAGACTGAGTGCAAGAAATGCATGGATGATCAAAGAAGTTGATTGGGGACCAAACCAAGACCTTATCCAAGTCTACTCCTACATCACCACGTCACTTTTGGTCTATAGAAGGCAGGAGATGAAGTTATGCATCTTTTGGATTCGAATTCGGGCCTCCTGACAGCATCAACTTCAAACGGACCTAGCCGCTGATCCAGAAGGACTCTCGGGGCCCATGAGTACTTGTTGGAAAGATTATGGAATCTACTTTCAGATGGTTTTGGTTCCACATCAAAATTCCTCCTAATCCGTCCGAAATCATCCAAACAAAACACATACCTCTTCCAGTCCGATTCTATTTGAGCCCTGGGCCTTGTAATTGTGTCGTGGGCTAAGCCCAAGGGGTGTGCGCTCTGGGGTTAACCCTAGGACGTCCCAACTCATATTTATACAGTATCCGTCATCATTTAGAGTCGGGTTTTGCTTAGATTATTCTGCCATTGCAGTTTTGCCGTCTAGATTGGTTTGTAGAACCCCAACTTCGAGTGTTAAATTATTGATCTACAATTTAGATTGCGTTCTTCCTTGTTCTTGTGAGTTTCTTCGATTGCTTGCAGGGATAAAACTTTCGTGGTGAGGTCGACTACGTGGGAGCGTGGTTGATAACAACTAGACGTGTGGGTGTAGCGGTTGCGAGGTGACGATCACTGATCAGAAGCCTCAAAATGTGAATGTCTTCACGTCACCAAATCGAGCCTATCGGAAGATCGGGCACCTAGTCTCGCATCAATCTTGATACTTGACTTATTGTGCAGGAAGAGAGTTAACATTGATCCCAAGGGGACCGCGCCAGCCACTCCTGTTACCGAGCCGTCCCCCAACCGAGCCAACACCAACAAGTTCATCTGCCAAGCCAGAGGCTGCTCTAGCTGTAGATGCCAAAGCAGACCCGACAGCAAGTCCACTAGTGCTGGCTGACCAAGGGGCGAGTGCTGGAGCTGTTACTAGCCCCTGAGCAAATCGTTGAAGCCCCAGCAGCCACTGAGTCTAGGGCCAGGACCCCATTGCCACTCATATCTTCGTTGTCTTCTGCTGAGGTAGACATCCCCCAACTCGAAGCCCCTCCTCGCGACTTCCCGAGAATGTTCCATTTGGTATCCCCTGAGGGAGTCGCAGAGAGCTACGAGTATGATGAACAAGCCGCATCAAGGGAGCGTGAAATTCTTCTTCGTGCCGCAATCGCCGCATCCAAGGGAGTTTAGGTATGTAGCAAATCTTGCCACGTTGAGTTCTTGATGGCTCTCCTTAATCTGGTACTCCGCCATTTGACTCTGTTTTGCTCTGTTTTACTCTGAGCAAAAGATCGTCGACCGCTTGGAGAAAGTGAACAAGGTCCTGACCCAGCTCGCCCCCCATCTCAAATGACTAGGCTATCTCCAGGCCACCAAGGATGACCTAGAACGGATTAGCCAGGAAAAGGAAATTTGGCTAAGGGGAGCAGTAGATCAGCTCAGGGATGAAAAGTGGGCTCTAGCCGAGAAGATCATAAGTAAGTCTTCTGTGCTATCCACCCGAGTAAATCTCGAGTATATCTCTCCAGCTTTATTGATTCCCGACTGTTGAGTTCTGACTGCAATCTCGAGTTCTTGACTATTCTAATTTGCAGCCCTCGAAGCCGAGTTGAAAAACCAAGCAGTGGAGAAGAAACAACAAGAGATTAAGCTGAAGGAAGTTGAGAAGGCCAGAGCCGAACTGGAGAAAGCCAAAGCCAAAGTGGAGGCCTACTATGCAAGTAAGCCTCCTCCTTGACAATAACCTTATCCATTTTCTTTTTACTCCGACTGCATTGTTTGGCTAACAAATACACTTGTCGATGAATCTAAACAGCTTCGACGTTGTGGAGCATGTCCAGCAGAGTTGAAGCGGCTACGACATTTTGCTGAGGCGTTACGAAGATGTCGTGGTCGCCGACTCTGGTTTGGAGGATTTGTTGCTGAGCAGTCCGCCTAGCCCTACACAGATTGTCGTTGCGGGTGTGCAGGCGTCTTGCTACTTCCTCTTGTTGTTCTCGCAGTCGGCGGGCCTCCTCCTCTTGCTGCTCGCGTAGTCGGCGTGTCTCCTGAGTAGGAATAGAGCCTTTGGATGCCATGAAGACTTCGCGTGGTGGAGAGAAGCTTGCCGAACTGATGTCCGACTTAGAGTCGGAATCAGAGTAGTTGATGGGGGTGATTACAACTCCGATCTCCCTAGATCCAATCTCGAGCGGCTCTAAGCCATATCTGAGTTGAACCCTAGGGGATCAGGTCTGCCGTGTCATATGCTAATTGCAGTTATCCGTGGCCTTGCCTAGTCCATACGGGAGATTAACGATCTCCTCCTTTCTTAGCCCGATCTCGGCCGACTCAAGGCCGAGTCCGAGTTGAACACCGAAAGAAAGAGTTGTCTCGAGACCTGGACATGTTGAAGATTGCCGCAGCAAGTCGACGAGGGTTGCCGCAGCATTATGTGGGCCGACTGGCATGGAGTTGGCTTGGTCCCTGGCCGATTGGATCTGGTCCGAGTCGGATAGGATGAGGTTGCCGAATTTGTCGACGATGAAGTCGAGGCTCCCGAAGGTGATTGTTTCCCCGGGGGAGAAGTTGATGCCATCGACTCTTGTGATTGGATCCATCAGGCTTGTTGAAGATGATCTCACCAATGCCCCTACCTAGCGCACCAACTGTCGATGTTCTATGTCGGCAATAATAATATGGGGCTACTCGTGAGACCTAAATATGATGGACTGCAAAGGAACATGAACAATTTATACTGGTTCAGGCCCTCGAGATGAGGTAATACCCTATGTCCAATTGTGGTGTATTGCCTTTGAGGTTTCTCTGGTGAGATTTGCACTATTCTGGTGATTCTGATCTGCCCTCAAGGGACGCCCTACCTCCCCTTATATACCGGGGGATAGGGTTATAGAGTAGGAATCACAGTCGGACTCCGACCAAGGGATTTCCTTCTAGGAATACAACGTGCCCGACTAGGACTATGTCCTAACCTTGTCGTACAAGGTTATGTACGCCGAGTCCTATTATATCCCTAATTACAAGGCTAGGCCCATCCTCTGTCCGAGTGGCCCAATAGCTTCTCATGAGGTACCTGGTGCCTATGGCCTCCATAGTTGTCTACTCTGGTCTAGAGGATTTCCTATTGGGTTGTCCGCCCATCCTGTGAGGTTGTCATTGCGACCTTCACGCTCGGCTTGTAAGCATTGCACGTCCTCGTCTTGTTGCTCACATTGTTGGTGAGCCTCCTCCTCTTGCTGATTACATAGTCAGCGTGCATCTTGCCCCGGGGTTGATCCCTCCGACGCCATAAAGACTTCCCGTGGTGGAGAAAATCTACCCGAGCTGCTGTCCGACTGCGAGTCAGACTCAGAGTAATTCAATGGTGTGATGACGACCCCAACCTTCCTGGATCCAATCCCGAGTGGCTCTAGGCCGTATCTAAGTCGAATTCCAGATGATTGGTTCTGCCACGTTGGACTTGAATTGAAGATAGCCACGGCATTGCTGAGTCCGAGTGGGAAGTTGTAACACCCTGAAAATTTGAATCTAAAAAGCCGAAAACAAAAACTTGGAACCATCAAAAATCTTTTTGAAATTGCATTCATGTAGGGGTTAAAGTTGCTTCTCCTTTTATTTTAATTGTATTTTATACCAGTGCCAAAATTTCCAGCAAATTAACTTGAGTGATGTTTCCAGAGAAATCATTTCTCTTTTAAAACTCAAATCGAAATAATATACAAGCCATGATTATGAATTAACATTCTTATGGAATATTCTTATGGAATATTTTTCCACAAGTATCAAACTCGGATTCAAAATGTCCAACTAAATAGTCCTTTTGTTAGTACAAATAAATCCCAGAAAAATAATAAATGCTTCTGTGCAGATAGGCCGCCATTTTCCCCCTTTTCCTTCGTCTGTGTGGCCCAGCCTAGCCATCTCCTCCCTCTATTTCTTTTCCTCTCACTCCTGCTGTGGAGGCCATGGGCCCCAGGTACCCTAAGAAGGGCAATTACGGCCACTCGGACAGAGGGTAGGCCGGGCCTACAATAGGAGATAGAGTAGGACTCGGCTTAATATTACCTTGCATGACAAGGAAAGGGATATAGTCCTAGCCGGATACTCTATGTACTAATAAGAAAAGCCTTTGGTACTATCTGACTAGGTTTCCTATCCTGTAACCCTCGTCCCTCTAGTATATAAGGAGGGGCAGGGAGACCCCTAGGGCATATGACAATCTCACTAGAGATGATTCCATATACCACGAAAGCAATACACCACAACTGGAAGTAGGGTATTACCTCACACCGAGGACCTGAACCAGTATAAATCTCGTGTGTCCTTTAGAATCCATCGAGTTTAGGTCTGACAAATAGCCCCACATAATTATTGCGGATATAAAACATCGACAGTTGGTGCACCAAGTAGGGGCTTCGTCGAGATCATCTTCATCAAGCCTAATGGATCCAATCATCGGAGTCGACGGCGTCAAGTTCTTCCCTGAGCAAACAATTAGCTTCAGGAGCCTCAACTTCATTGCTGACAAACTCGGTGACCTCACCTTGTCCGACTCGATCTCAACCTGATCGGCCAGGGACCAAGCCAACTTAGCGCCGGTTGGCCTACTCAACACCGCAGCAATTTTCAACATCTTGCTTTGGCAACACCCAAGATCTACGAGTTCTGGGACAACTCTCCTTCCTGATATTTGACTCGGATTTGGCTTCGAGCCGATCGAGATCGGGTCCAGGGGAGACGAGATCGTCAATTTCCCACTCGGCCTCGACAACACCGCAACAATCTTCAATTCCAATCTGATGCGACGAACTCAATCCTCTGGAATTCGAATCGGATACGGCCCAGAGCCGCTCGAGATCAGGTCCAGGGAGGTTGGGGTCACCATCACACCGCTAAACAACTCCACATCCTACTCCCAGTCGGACAATAGTTCGGCAAGCTTTTCTCCACCACGCGAAGTCTTCATGATGTCCAAGGGCTCAACTCCCACTCAAGATGCACGCCGACTACGCGATCAGCAAGAGGAGGAGGCTCGCTGACTGCGCAAACAATAGGAGGAAGACACACAACGCTTGCAAGCCGAGCGCGACGCTCGTAATAACAACCTGCGCAAGGCTGGGCAGACTGCTCAGTGGGAGATCCTCCAAACCTGAGTAGGCGACCATGACGTCTTCGTGACCCCACAACAGAACGTCATGGCCACTGCCACATTAAATGACACCTTGCAGTTCGGCCCCGACCACCAGGCCACCCCGATAATCGTGAGGATCAAAGCAATGATCACCGCTACGGCTTGTCAGGAGCGACAACAATCAGGAGACACTTTCATACCGTCAAACAAGATGGCTTCAGACACGGCTGTTTCATCTACTTCAGCACGGCACCAAGCAGCTGGCTCTAGTCAGCATCACTCAGAGTCACGACATGCGTCACTCGGCAGTCCGAGTAATGATCGACGGCAGCATCATCATGACGACCACCGTGATAACTAGGACACCCGAGGACAATTACGGCAGGATCTCTGCCACGATATTAACGCTCGACACCGAGAACACAAGGAGGATGAGCACCACCAACTAGAAGATGAGCGTGAGCACTTCAGCCTCCACTACATGCGATTTCATCACCTTAGTCGGAGTCAGAGCCCTCACCCAGATGAAGGAATACCGGTGTTCAACCACGAACTACAACAAGTTGATTGGCCATCTGGCTTCAAGCCGACTGGAATAGAGAAGTACAATGGGAAGACCAACCCGGAGTCCTGACTCACAGTTTACACTTGGCAATCCGTGCGACTGGAGGTGATCACAAGGCCATGGCTAACTACCTACCAGTCGCCTTGGCTAACTTGGCAAGGACATGGATGACAGGGCTTCCTAGGCGGTCAATTGGCTCCTGGGGGAAACTCCGTGAACATTTCATTGTGAACTTCCAGGGAACGTATGAGAGGCCATCTTCCAAGTACGATCTATATCAGTGTCATCAGAGAAAAAACGAGTCTCTCTGGGACTTCATCAAGCGCTTTTCCGAGAAGAGGGATTCAATCCCCAAAATCAAGGACGAGGCTGTCATCGCTGCCTTCCGCAAGGGAGTCAGAGATGCGCCGCTCATCGCCAAGTTCACTCGGAAGCCACCCAACTCCGTCAAAGCTCTCTTCGGGATGGCTAATAAATATGCTAATTCAGCTGACGCAGTGGCAGAGGCACTTGACAACAAGCCCCAATAGAAGGAGCGACGGGAGATGGACGACGCGGCCCTATCCAAGCCTAGGAACCGCAAGCAGAAATCTAGGAACTTCATTGTGGTAGTCGATCGTAACTGTACTCGACCTCTTAAAACCGAAGATTATCAGAACGACAAGTGATATGCTTGGGGGCTCAAAAGCTCAAATGCAAAGGATGGTATCCCCACTCCCAACTCGTACAATACCGAACAACTACGTCACTTTCTAATAAATATTTTCTCCTTTATATGATATTCTTATCTAAATGGGCCAGGAGGCAACTCACTTCTCTAAGGTTTGACTCAGATATGGCTTAGCGCCAGTCAGGATCGGATATAGGGATGAGATCGTTAATTCCTCACTCGGCCTCACCAATGCCGCAGCCGCTTACACCTAATAGGTATACATACTACGCATTTTTTGTTTTTGCTCATAATGATTGCAAAAGTACTCGAGTGGCATAAATTCTGATCCATGAAGCTTTGCTCTATGAAAGGCGAACTCAAGTCACCCAAAATGTATGTCTAGGAAAGAGCCATGAGCCGACTCCCGATGCTCAGGGGCTATGACTAGTTAGGCAAAATGTTTAAACGTAAGGGGTCAACTACTCGGGGAAATTAATATCAATAAGAGGAGGAACACATATTCACATACATTGTAAAATATTTAGATTTTCCTCGGGTGATTGTTTTATACATCACATGCTACTCATTCGATATGTTTATAATGCAAGGCCCAGTTCCGGATACGCGTAACAGGAACTCATGGCTATGAGCCTATTTCCTACGCTCGGGGGTTGGACTAGTCTGCCATGATACACTTGGAGTGCGACGCTTCAAGAATCATTTGAAATGCTCCATAAGGGCTACTGACCGAGTACTTGCGCCAGTCGGGATACGGATGTCACATTTACCTTGGTACACCCCATGAGGGCTAATAACCGACCTTCGGCACCAGTCAGGGCTCGAGTACCACACTGCTGGGTAGGGTACGCTCTATGAGGGTCGCCAGCCGAATCCTACGCTAGCGCAGTGTTCGGGTAACTATTTGGCCAAAACAAGGAAAGAAACCACTATAGGAGCTCTTAGTCAAGAAGAAGCCAGAACCATTACAATCGGAGGTTGCACGAAACCTAGAACCTACGAGGTGCTTATTTCAAGACTAGAGGACCCCAATCATTTGATTCCTACTGGAAGACGAACTTCCTAAAGATCACAACGAAGCCGAGTAAATCAAGCGAAGGAGCAAAACCTTTATCGTAGTCAGAGAAGACCTATATCATCAAAGCGCATCTGAAGTTCTTATGCACTGCATCACACCTGAGGAGGGCAAGCAGATCCTGCAATCTATCCACTTGGGCATCTGCATCCAGAACATAAGTCGGAAAGGCTTGCAGACAAGGATTCCTCTAGCCGATTGTGGTTACCGATGCTGAAACACTCATCCTATCATACAAGGAAAGTCAATTTTTCGTTCGGCAAACTCACCTACCGGCACAGGAGTTGCAGACTATCATATGCACAACGCATACTGAGTATAATCTACAGATCTAGAGTCCTCAATCACATCATTATGGGCAATACATTCAGTTCATGGGTGGCATATTCAAAGATTTCTGCGACGATTTCGGCATCAAAATTTGCTAGGCTTTGGTGACACACCTTCAGAGCAATGGGCAAGTTGAGAAATGACTAAAATCTCCGGATTTTATACGGCTGCGTTGGGTAGGTTGGTTTAGGCCGGCTTATTCGGTAGTAGGCTAAAAAATAACATGGTCTATTGGGTCGCCCGCTGGTCATGTTAAAATAGCGATGCAAGTGCTATTTTACAAGAACCGATTAAATAATCAGATGCGCTTTATGCTAAGCCTACAGCCGGCTGTATACATTCGAGCATCTCGATTATTTTAAGGTATTGAGGATATATCCTTATAAGGATCAATAGTTGATGGCAACGGGGTGCCTGATCTTCCGTCAGGTAAGGATAACTCTCGATTTGGTGGAGAATTAACACTCACGATCCGGCTTCGGATCACCAAGACCCGAACCTTGCAATCACAGCACCACGTCTCCTCTTGTTATCAACCGTGCACTGCCCGGTTGACCTCGCCACGAAAGCTAATCCCTGCATGCGAATCGAAGAACACAAGCAAGAACAAGGAAGATTCCAACTCAACTTGCAGATGAATGATTATACTCTCGAAGTTGGGGTCTCACAAACCGATAAATGGCGAAACTGTTCAAAGACAGATTAATCTAAGCAAAACCCATCTAAACGGCGGCGGCTACTGAATATATATGAGTTAGAACGTCCTAGGGTTAGGGTTTGCCCTATGAGGGGCGCACTCCTCATGGGTTTAGCCCACGACACAAATACAAAGCCTAAAGGCCCAAACTGACGAGGATAGAAAAATTGACGCAATTTGTTTCGACGATTCTGGACAACTTAGAAGGTATTTTAGAGTGAAACTAAAATCATCTGAAAGTAGACTTCATAAGCTTTCCAACAAGTACTTGTAGACCTTGTAACTCCTTCTGGATCAAAAGTTATTGCCGTTTGAAGTTGATGTTGTCTCCCAGCCCGAAACTGAATCGGTCTTGGGAATAGAAGTTTACTTGCACTTGTTGTCTCCACTTTAATATTTGGTTGCTTGAGCTATTCTCCATAGTCTTCTCCCAGGTTCCTAATAATAATAAAATCATCACAAGAATTAAATAGCATGCTATTCATAGAAATATTTCCATGTAAGCTTAGGAACGCATTCACCTGGGAATTAAGGTGACGGGCATGTGCATGAGTAATTGGCCCTTGGATCTGTGGCACATCTTATTCAACATGAGAAGGTTGTAAGTGTGTATCTAAAGAAGTGATGTCCTCATCAATAGCTGGTCTCCATTAAAATTAGGGATGCAGGTATCTCTCAACTACACCTCATCACACATTGGATTTATTCCATAGTAATACTTGGCTTACATGCTTAACCAAATTGCCTTGAGCAAAATTTTTAGCTAATATATAGCTGAAGAGTCTAATTTCTGAGAAACATATCACTCGAAAAAGACTTAAAAGTCAAAGATCTTTTACTTTATGTTTAATTGTTTTCCAATTAAGCACAAAGTTGGGGGCTACACCTAATAGGTGGGCCTATTCGGCACACGCTATTCATCTATCAAGCTCTTTATAGCTTTGTTGCCAGCTGACATAAAGCAGGACTCGGGAGAAGAAGCACTCAGACAATGAGTACTCAGGAGTAAAGCACTCGGGAATCTCTTCACCGTGGAGGATAAGCACTTAGTATCAGCTGTGACTCAACTATGAAGGTCTCAGGGGCTACTGTGGAGGCCATGGGTCATGAGTACCTCAAGGAGGGCAATTACGACCACTCGAACAGAGGATAGGCTGATCCCTACAATTGGAGATAGAGTAGAATTCGGCTTAATATTATCTTGCATGACAAGAAAATGTACATAGTCCTAGCTAGAGACTCTATGCACTTATAAGAAAAGCACTTGATCGTATCCGATTGGGTTTTCTACCCTGTAACCCCCATCTCTCTAGAATATAAGGAGAGGTAGGGAGCCCCGGGACATATGACAATCTCACTAGACATGATTTCACATACAACTGGAAGTAGAGTATTACCTCACACCGAGAGCGTAAACCAGTATAAATCTTGTGTGTCGTTTCGAATCCATCGAGTTTAGGTCCGATAAATAGCCCCATATAATTATTACTGATATAAAACATCGACACGTGCACTGAGCCAGCCTAGCCTGCCTTCTCTCTCCCTCCTCCTTTTGGCCCATCTGACCTATTCCCTTGTCGCCATCCCTCTATCCCTCTTCTGGGCTGCAGCAAACACGGCCCACACCAATGTCGGCCCAGCCGACTAGCCCTTCCTCTTTCTCCCTCATTCCCTCAGACCACCTAGCTGGCCCAGCTAGCCTAGCTCAACCAGCTAAGCCAGCCAGGCAGGATGCCACACCAGCCGCCCGCCTTGCACACGAGATGTGTTGGGAATATGCCCTAGAAGTAATCATAGAGATGATGATATTATGATTGTATCCATGATATATTATGAGTTCATTGAATATCCATTAAAGACAACTTGTATCGATTGGCAATTATGTGAATTATTTGTGAAACTCTTTTACTTGTATGGTTATTCTAAAGTTGTCCCTGATCGAAATTTGTGTGAGGACACACATGAATATTAGATCAGCACATGTATTAGTTGATGACTATGTTTCACAAGTCATAGACATGGAGATGTCAAACTAATAATGTGGGCACATGTGTGACATGGAGCTGGACTGACCCAACATGAGAAATTGTAATTATCTCTATTCACATCATGTACGTTATGTCCTTAGACTTGAGATTGTTGTATGTATTCAAGATGTGAAACGACCTACTCAGGGACTATCAAATGCTACTCCGTAACAGGGTAGTTATAAAGGTGGTTTTCGGGTTTGTCGGGAAACATGCTGTGAGACATAAACAATCAAGAAGGAATTTGCTCATCTCTATGTGAGAGAGATATCACTGGATCACTCTAATGATTAGATCAAGAAATGCATGGCCGTGCTTGGGTTAAGTGTTAACCTAAGAGTTAATCCAAATATCGTGAGGCAAGGGAATAACAAGTATGTGGTTTGTGGTGGTTCGTCTGATATGATCTTTGCGTATGCATAGGAGTTGACACGCCTTGCTAGAGGCCGCTGTCAACTATTGGTCGAGAAGGAGTACTCGGGCCATGTCTATGCGTACGTGAACCCATAGGGTCGCACGCTTAAGGGGCTGGGAACCTAATTTGGGTTGGACCCGAATTAGACAAGGTTTAGGGTCACTAATGGGCCTCCAACTCGGGAGTTCATTAGGACGCCTATAAAAACAAGGGATGGGCGACGGGGCTAGGTGAATCCACGCCATTTGGCAGCCGCCGTCGCTCCCACGCCCGCGCCCTGTTGCACCTCACGGACCTAGCAGTCCGGAGGCGTGACGTTTCCTCCCCGTATGTGTGGATACCTCGGAGGTGTTGCATCTGGAGCATAAGGACGAACCGCACGAGAGGGACGGACGGACGGACGACCTCGCAACTGCACGGCACTGCTGTGACGCGTACGACTACATCGAGTCGCTTCCGCTGCACCTGCGCGTCTAGTGGTAATCCTGTGATCTATAACTAGTAGTAGTTCCTGGTTTATCGGATAGAAAATTTTGTTTTCTGGCTAGCGTAGTATCCGTATAACCCTTCAAGATGCTCATGCGAATGCCCAAAAGGAGCACCACGCCGCCGTGCCTCTCCTCTGCGCCATGTCCCAGCCGCATCAGGCACCCGCGCCCGTCTCGCTCCCGTGCGCCGCGTTGTACGCCCGAGCCAGCAACCGCCTCGCTCCGGGGCGCTGCGTTGTACGCCCGAACCAACAACCGCCTCGCTCCCGTGCTTCGCGCCAGCACGCCGGCCCGCATGCCGAGCTCGTCCGTGCATGGCGCCGCGCCGCGACACAGAGAAGGCACGCCCCTCTCTCCCTGCCAACCCTGTGGGCCCTTGGTGACCACTTCTGCGCCATCAAGTATGCCGCACAGGGCCCGTGCCTGTGGAGGACGTCTCCATGCCCGCGAATCCCGTCGTACTGCTCTGCCTTGGAGCCATAGGGCCAGAGGACGATGCCCATGCCGCCTGCCTTCCTCTCGAAGCAAGCCAGTGAGCTCGCTGTCCTCCCGCCGCGCCACGGCTATAAAAGCCGACGCGCCATCTCCGCCTCCTTTCCCACGCGCCAAACCTGACCCAGTCATCTTTCCTCTCCCCGGCGCATCGCCGCTGCGTCCATCTCCATCACCGCACCAACCAGCCGAACCCCGCCTCGCCACCACGTCCTCGCCACCCAGCTCGACACCAGCACCTTCCCTGCCACCTCTGTTTCCCAGAGACCCATCGGAGTGCCGCCGCCTCGGCTCGGCTATCCGGCCGCCGCCTGGCTCCTCGTCCTTGCTGAAGGTGTCCGGGGCTTGTCGAGCCAGCTGCCGCCTCCACCGGCCCGGAACCCCACGGGTTTCGCCGCCACCCTCCAAGCTTCCACCGCCGCCACTCACCTCGGGACGCCGCTGAATCACCGCCGCCCCTTCCACCCTACGGGAGCCAACGCCGCGCCAGGCCGATTGGCCACGGCGCAAGCTTCCCCGTCCAAGCCCCCGGCCATCTCCGGTCCGGGGCTGGCTGCACCAAGCTGCTCCTACTGCTGCGGTCGCGCGCAGCCAGTCGGCGCCTCGCCGCGTGTTTGAGCCTGGAAAGGACCGCCGCCGCACCGGGGCAAGCCGCCTCCACGCGTGCGCTCCTCCTCGCTGCCCGCTGCTCGCCAGCCCTGCAGCATTCATCCTCCCAAGCCGCTGCTCCGCCGAGCTTCTACCGACGTCACTCGCTCCAGGGCACCGCCGGAGCTCAGTCGTCTCCTCTGGCCCAAGCCAGCCGTCGCCGTGCTTTGCTTCGTTGACCTCGCGCGACGGCCGCCCCTCGCTCTCGGGCCATCCACGCCGCGGGACCGCACCAGCCGAGCTCCGTCCACCGCCGCCCGACGCCAGCCGCGGCAGCTCTCTGCTTTGCGCCCCCGCGCCGGCCTCTGTCCACGGCAAAGGAGAAGCGAGAGAGAGAGAGAGAGCGAAGAGATATGAAAAGAAGAGAAGTGAAGAGAGGAGAAAAGAAAGGAACAGAATACTCCCTCCGTCCCAAAATACTGTCGTTTTAGGTTGTTTAGTATAGATTAAGATTTAAGAGAAAAAGATTATAGTATCCATTGTTAAATAATGTATAGTAGAGAGTGAAAGGGTGGTTGAGGATAGAATAGAGAGAAATTTGAATAGGAGGTGATTGATGGGAGAAGTAGTACGTGACAACTATTTTGAGACAAATTTTGAATCCTAGAATGATAACTATTTTGGGAGGGAGGTAATAGAAAAGAGAAAAAGGAGGGACCCACCAGTGGGACCCACGTCGGCCCCACCACGTTGACCACCTCCCTTTGGCTCACTGATAAGTAGACTCCACATGATTAATCTCTAATTAAACACCATTTAGTTTTGGAGTCACTTATAGGTGGGACCCACCTTAAGCCAACTAGCCGAGCACCTAGTCCACCGTCTGGAGTGCCTGACGGATGGGCCCCATCACCCGGTCCACGCCTGTGCACCCGTCCCATCGATTTGCCCCTTCGGCACATCTGCACACTTGGTCCACATGTGCCTAGTCACTGACATGGGGTCCCACACATCAGCAGGTGGTCCCGTGAACCTGGCCCTTTTTGAGTTCCTCAGTGAAAGTGGTCCACTGTGGATCACAAGCACATAGGTTCCTCTGTCTTACTGACAAAGGTTCCTGCATGTCAATCGGAGGGAATATTTTTTTAGAATATTCTCTCCCAGGATTATAAATTATTTTCTAATTTTTAGAAATTTGTTTAAACTTCAAAAATTAATATCTTATAAACCGTAGCTCCATTTGACTCCATCAACTTTCATAATTCATCTAAAATCAAAATCTATCTAATGGCACTGGTTGGGGTTTTTTTATCAATTTTATGGTATTTATGGTTTAATTAGTTCGACGTTAGTACTATAAACTAATTAGTCGTTCGTTAAACAGGTTATGTGTGCAAAGGCAAACTCATTGTCGATGAGGATGAGCTATCAGCAGAGCCAGGCAAGTCACTATGCCCTCCTCCATGATCATGTTGATCCTATATTGCAAAACGATTTGATTGTAAATAAAATACATGCTATATTTAAATTCGTGTACCTAATTGCTTAAGCTACTCCCTGTTATTGATTTACCTACACCTTGATTACCGTATTTTATTGATTACCGTATTTTATTCAGTCCTTAGTCATATAATAACATTGCTTAGTCATGCTTATTTAGATGGTTATATATTATCTGCTCATGGGTGAATGTGATTGGGAAAGGGGATAATTACTTAGGGTTGAGTGATTGTTGATAAGCGGGTAGAGACATGAGCCACTCCACGTTTCACACATAAAACCTTTTTGTGAAAGTGTTGACAACCAAATTTGGCACTGGGACAAATTTATAGCAAGTTTGGACCAGATTTGGAATAAACCGGAGATTTCCCATGGAGGCCGGTCAGACTAGATGGTGAACTGTGGTCAGACCTCATGTGTCCAGGCGGTCAGACCGGCAGCCCTAAGTCTGAGTCCGAGTCCAATTAAGACAGTTCTCGTATTTCTTTAGGTGTACACGAGGTTTCTTGAGTACTAATTGATCTCTAAGTCTAACAGAACATGAAGAAGGCTCTGTGGAGGCAAGACCAACCTCTTTATAAGCGCTATAGCTGATTCAATTAATCTCTCCTCCGACTACCAACAATCAATCATTCGAATCGTTCTATCTTACTAATTTTTAACCATGTGTTCTACTTTATCTTTTACCTAGTAACTAGTTCTTTTATCTTTGTCGATTTGCGCCGTAAATCGTCTGCCTTCGCTGCGAAAATATGATATCCTTTGTAGGTTTGTCTCGTAAACTTTCTAATTCACCCACGAGATGGGATTTACCCTCATATTGATCTAAATCAGCCTAGCCGTTTTGTAATTGCAAAACCCACCTTAATCTAGGTTGAGGTGGTTTGTGACTCCGAAACACCGCAAAGCTTTAGGTGACGCTGTATTGATAAAAAAAGCGTCAACACGAATTGATGACTTTGCTAGGAACACGAGAATTTTGGCCTATTAATCCGGCCGAAATCAATCTACATATCTAGTACCGCCGCCGTGACCGTCGACTCATCGCCGAGATTAATCTACTCGGTGGCGCCGCGTACACCGAGCAAGCCCGTCCAGTCGTCAACGCGCGTGTGAAAACCTAGCAGTAGCTTCTCTCTCCGTCCATGGGTATGAGAAACTAGCAGCGGCAGCAGCTTGTCGTGGTTGTTTGCACGGTTGCCCAAAAAAAAAATCAATCAAGCCGCCATTGCGTTGCTTCTGTTCGGCCGACCGCATCGAGTAGCAGCGTACAGCCTTGCTGTGTTGCACACATAGCAACCACCCAGAAGGCCTAGCAGTGCACGACTATAAAAAAAAACAAATAAACAAACAAACAAGGAAAACGAAGCCGATCTGATCCTGGAGATCGGTTAATTTTCTGGTAATTTTGCTAGCCGCACATGTGAGTGTAACAGAAGAATTCAAGACCACATATTAATCTATATGGTTAAAAGATTTCGGTCCAAATCAATATGACTGGAATTAATCAAGTAATATCTTCTTCGACCGTGACAAGTGGGAACAAGGAGATCATACTCACCATAGAGGACTTAACCGATAAAGAGCAGCACGAGATGGAGGAGCAGATCGCAGCGATGGAGAAAACAATGCTCGTGTGCTATGTTAAGACTCCTCAAGGTGTCATCAAGAAGATTGCGTCACCAACAATCGTCATGCCAGAAGAGGTAACCTACGATCCATCCCATCTATCTCATGCTATTCATGAATGTGTTGACCGTTGTGTAAATGCATCTTTTAGTGCTCATAAAAATAAAAATGATAATGCTTTACATAATGCTTTTGATAGTAGCTTAAATAATATCGTTAAGCAAATTGGCTCTACAATAGCCAATTTTCAATTATCTGATGCTATTCCTAGTCTAATCTCTATACAACATGCGCATTATACAATAGATGGATCAACGGGTGTCCACATAGCCGATTACATAGAAATTGGTTTGCCTGAAAACTTGACGGCTGGTCAGACCGGGCTTCCTATAGCTAGCTTGACTGCACCCACAGCCGGTCAAACCGTGCCCCTTTTGCCCGGTCAGACATTGCCCTCTATGGCCAGTCCGACCTCATCACTGACCACCGGTCAAACTAGACCTTGGGCCGGTTACACCAGGTATCAGGCCGATCAGACCGTGCTACCTATAGCCGGTCAGACCAGTGCCATGGTGCCTTTTCAAAACTTTTATGCTACAACTAATGATACTAGTTTTGATAGTTATATGCATCCTGTTAGTACTATTAGTCTTACTCCATCTACACTTCATTTGGGCACTGATGTTTACTATGAGTCAATCCCAAACCATGGATATGATGGATTGGCGCAAGACGTGCATTACGGCCAACAGGAGGTTTACTCTCAAAACACTGTTGCGCTCGTACCCTTTAGGCCACAAGTACAAGAGGATCATCAATTAAGGCCTAAAGCTTCCGAAGATTTTCATGAACAAATACGTACCATAGTTAGAGAAGTTTTTAGAAGTGGGCTGAAGAATGAAGCTAACCAAAAGCCTTATCCTGATTATTTTGACATTCTCCCATGCCCTTGTGGTTATAAATTGCCTGAGTTTACTAAAATTTATTAGCGAAGATAGTAGAACCACGTGGGAGCACATAGGCCAAATTTTAGCACAATGTGGTGAAGTGAGCAATATGGATGCTTTAAAAGTGCGCATGTTTTCTTTGTCTTTCTCCAGTACTGCATTTACTTGGTTTACTTCCTTACAGGCAAATTCTATTTGTACTTGGGCTCAATTAGAACAAAAATTCCATGATTATTTTTATACTAGAAAAAATGAACTTCAGCTATCTGAATTGACATCGGTTGAACAACAATCTAATGAATATGTGACTGATTACATTAAAAGGTTTTTTGACATTAAAGACCGATGTTCTGATTTAGAGCTTACTGACAAATTTTTAGTCGATACTGCTATTGATGGATTACATGGCCCTATTAAAGAAAAATTGAATGGCCAAGTATTTTTTGATATCAGTCAATTATTGCAAGAAGCACTAGATTATGAAAGCCGAGTTGATGATAATAGTTCATATACTAATTTAAGCAATGATGCAAAAACAAATATAGCCAAACCAAATGATGGTTTGGATTGCATTATAAATAATGAATTACCTTTGTCATTTAAGACCGAATCACAGATCGGTCATACTAGTATTGAAGAGGAGATTGACAATGTCTTGCGGGGTAATGATAAAATAGAATCCACAATAGTCATGCATACACAGGAAAGGCCTATCCTAAACATATAGATTCAGTCCCATACCCGCAAGGATTTGAAGTGCCCGAGTTCACAAAATTCATAGGTGAGGGTGGTAGAACTACAATTAAGCATATCGGCCAATTTATTGATCAATGTAGAGAGGCCGGTAGCAATGATATATTGGTGTTAAAATTGTCCCCACTTTCTTTATCGGGCATTGCATCTACATGGTTTAGTTTGCTTGCTCCAAATTTAATTTCTACTTGGTTGCAAATGGAGCGCAATTTTCATGATTATTTTGGAGATGCGAGCTTAATAGAGCAAAGATCGGTTATTAATTTATCGGTCATGTGTAAAGACATTTTGGTTATGCCTATATCTAAGAACAAAATTGTCCATGATCCTATCCCTATTACTCATATAGATTATGACAACAAGAGAGTGTTGATTCGGCCAAGTCAAGCCGAATCTACAAAAGGTGAAAATGTTAGATTGGGGATCCTCAGCCCAAGACAATTAGACTCAAGAGTTCCAAGGCCGAAGGTCGCAAGGTTAAAAAAGGTGAACCATCTAGTTCTAAAAAGACCACAAAGCCAAAACCCACATTTGAGATGCTTATGGCTAAATACAAAAAGGGATTGGCCGGTCAATGATTCGATGGTTAGCCTAATAGTTCAAAAAGACCAAGATCACCTCCTAGAGAGAGATTTGGTCGAACGTCAAAGCAATCGCGGTCATCAACGCTACCAACTCCATGCAAACCTAACACCATGGTATCCATGTCCAATACCACCACCCGGTTATCCTTTTCCATACTACTTGCCATGGATGCCTTTATTAACGATGCCGTTTCCATATTCACCACACATGTCATTTCATCAAGGGAGGGCAGAACCACCAAGGTCAGTACCAAGTTGTTCATTTAATTTGTCCATTCCAAACAAAGACCATTTCCATGCAAAGAATCGGTCTGGTGAACCAAAAGTGAAAAAAAGTGAAGAAGGTATGGGTGAAGAAGGCAACCAAGAATCTAGAGGTAGTTAATGTCAAAGTAGGGTCAAACGAAGTCCCAGTACCTTCTGGATATACTATAGAGGTCAACCAAACCGAAGAGACTGAAGCCGGCAAGTCGACTGCTGGCTCAGGCGGTCTGACCGGTGGGTCAAGACAGTCTGAATGGGGAATTAACACTGGTCTGATCGGGCCTCAAGGCCGGTCTGGCTGTGGTCATTTGGGGCAGGATACAGAGCCGACCGAGCTGATTCGGTCAGACCAAGCCGAGTGTGGTCGACCGGAGCCAAGGCCGGTCCGATCGGTGGGTCAATGCCAGTTTGACTGGTTTAACAAAGAGACAGCTGGCAGAAAAGAGAAAAGAAGATGTTGGAGCTTCAACTATGAGTAAAAGCAACAAAAGTAGAAATCAAGCTCCTGGAAATCAACCATAGCCGAAGTGGGCACCTTCTGGCTTATCTCGCTGTCAAAAGAGGAGGCTACAATGTCTTCGGGCCCAAGAACAAAAGATGAAAGAGGCCAAAGATGCAAGAGATGTAGTGACAAATAAATTAAAGCCTCAGACAAAACCTAAGCGAGTGTGGAGGCCTAGGGTAGTAAAGGTTGAAAGACCGGTGATTTCCCTAAGTGATAGTAAATCCGATTTATCGAAAGAAGTGTCACCGGTCATTAGAGATGTTTTTTCTCCACACAGTGCTATAGATATTAATACAGTGTTTATCTTGCCTTCAAAATCGAGCACTAAGCGAAGCTGATTTTGCTTGGGGGGCAAGACATCAACATATTGGTAAAAAAATTGAGAGAAGTGGATGGCGAAGGATATATCAATACAATTTGAAGCTGCCATCTGTGAAGCACCGAAACGAGGTATGTGATTGTGTTCATTATGCTCATACCATGATTGAGTTAAAAATTACTTGTTATCTAGTGCATGTATTTTTGCTTGTTGAATCAATATTATTAAATACATCTTGCGAAAGCCAATTCAAAGTGATAGGAATTGGTGATTGGATATAGGCTTTAATTAAATATGATTTGGCTTGTTTTATGGAACACCATGTTGATATGTTTTATTGGTGTTACACCATGAAACCTTTCGTTTCTTAGTAATTCGGCTTATATGAGTGGCCAATGTCTTGATTTTTGTTATAGTACTACTTAATGGTTATTTTTGAAACATTGGCCTTATTAGAATATTTTGAATCTATGTTTGAGCCGAATGCTTATGTTTGTAATTCTTTGGATACATGTGCATCGTATATGATTTTGGTGATTCATTATTAATCATGCATCAAGTGGCTAGGATTGTTTAATGATTTGTTGTTTCTTTAAAAAGCCACTTGGTTAAGTATCTAGACATGTTAACTTCTGTGAATTCTTCTGCAATTTCTCATGTGTCTAGAAAAGAGAATACATTAACCAATGATTTGATCCAACAAGCATCTGGTTACTAAGTTAGAAGAGGCAAATTTGGTATATTGCAAAGGCCGATGCTTGATTGTGGCAAAGTTAGAAAATTGTTGAGGCAACTCTAGATCAGGCCGGTCTGACCGCAGCTTCATTGCCGGTCTGACCAGACACATGGATGGTCTGACTGCATCTTTCATGCCGGTTTGACTAGGGATTGCAGCCCGCAGTATATAGCTGGGGGGCATAAGCTCAAAGGATGATCGAATAACTAAATTGATTGTTCAAAATTCGGTTGATGATTTAGGAATTCAGGTTAGCAATTGGAGGATTCCACTAGTTGAGTAATTGAGATATCCAAGCAAGAGGGTTGATCGAAGAGTTCGGCGGTAAGCATTTGAATACACTTGATGGAGAATTACACCACTGAACCGTAGAAGGAGTGCTTTAAATATTTAGGTGCCGATCAATCCAAAATCGCTATGGATAGTGTGCCTGAAGACATTTGTGGAATTTATCAATCGGCTTGGGGAATAATTTATTTTTCTGGTTGGTTCTCCTAGGTTGAGCAAGGTGATTTATCGGTCAATGACTATGATGCATTAATGATGGTAGGGTGACCGATTGTGGAGGCCATGGGCCCGGAGTACCTCAAGGAAGGCAATTACGGCCACTCGAACAGAGGGTGGACCGGTCCCTACAATTGGAGATAGAGTAGGACTCGGTTTCATATTATCTTGCATGACAAGGAAAGGGATATAGTCCTAGCCTGATACTCTACATACTGATAAGGAAAGCCCTTAGTCGTATCCAACTAGGTTTCCTACCCTGTAACCCTCGACTGATAAGGAAAGCCCTTGGTCGTATTCGACTGGGTTTTCTACCCTGTAACTCTCGTCCCTCCAGGATATAAGGAGTGGTAGGGAGCCTCCTAGTGCATATGACAATCTCACTAGAGAATACCGCGAAAGTAATACACCACAACTAAAAGCAGGATATTACCTCACACCGAGGGCCTGAACCAGTATAAATCTCGTCTGTCCTTTCAAATCCATCGTGTTTAGGTCCGACAAATAGCCCCATATAATTATTGCCAATACAAAACATCGACAATTGGTGCGCTAGGTAGGGGCTTCGTTGAGATCATCTTCATCAAGCCTGATAGATCCAATCACCGAAGTCGACAGTGTCAAGTCCTTCACCTGGCAAGCAATCAGCTTCGGGAGCCTCGACTTCGTTGCCGACAAGCTCGGCGACCTCACCTTGTCCGACTTGGTTTCAACCCGATCGGCTAGGGACCAAGCCAACTCAGCGCTGGTTGGCCTACTCAACTCCGCAGCAGTTTTCAACATCCTGCTTCGGCAACACCCTAGATCTACGAGTTCTGGGACAACTCTCTTTCCTGATATTCGACTCGGATTCAGCTCCGAGCCGATCGAGATTGGGTCCAGTGAGACGAAATCGTCAATTTCCCACTCGGACTCGACAACGCCGCAACAATCTTCAATTTCACTCTAATGCGGCAGACTTAATCCTCTGGAATTCAACTAGGATACGGCCCAAAGCCGCTCGAGATCGGGTCTAGAGAGGTTGGGGTCATCATCACACCGCTAAAGTACTCCGATCTGACTCCCTGTCGGATAGCAGCTCGGGAAATTTTTCTCCACCATGCGAGATCTTCATGGCGTCAAAGGGATGAACTCCAACACAAGATGCAGGCCGACTACGCGATCAGCAGGAGGAGGAGGCTCGCCGACTGCATGAGCAATAGGAGGAAGACGCGCGACGCCTACAAGCCGAGTGCGATGCTTGCAATGACAACTTGCGCAAGGCTAGGCGGACTGCTCAACAAGAGATCCTCCAAACCCGAATAGGCGACCACGATGTCTTCGTGACCCCACAACAGAATGTCATAGCTGTTGCCATGCTGTTAGACACCTTGCAGTTCGGGCCCGACCACCAGGCTACCCTGACTATCACAAAAATTAAAGCAATGATAACTGCTGCAGCCTATCAACAGCAACAGCGATCTGGAGATACGTTTATACCATCTAACAAAACAGCTTCGGGTGTTGCGACTTCATCCGCTTCAGCATGATGCCGAGTGGCCGGCTACGTTTGGTACCACTCGGAGTCCCATCACACATCACTTGGCCACCACAACGACGACTGACGGCGATACCATCAGAACGAGCGCCGGGATGACTAGGGCACTCGGGGATGACTACGACAGGATCTCTGCCATGACATCAATGCTCGACGCCAGGAGCGCGAGGAAGATGAACGTCGCTGACTTGAAGACGAGCATGAATGCTTCGGCCTCCACCATGAGCGGTTCCATCGCCATAGTCAGAGTCGGAGCCCTCACCTAGATGGAGGAGTTCCGGCGTTCACCCATGCGGAGGCCATGGGCCCTAGGTACCTCAAGGAAGGCAATTACGGCCACTCGGATAGAGGGTGGGCCGGTGCCTACAGTTGGAGATAGAGTAGGACTTGGCTTTGTATTACCTTGCATGACAAGGAAAGGGATATAATCCTAGCCGGACTCTCTATGTACTAATAAGGAAAGCCCTTGGTCGTATCCAACTGGGTTTCCTACCCTGTAACCCTCATCCCTCCAGTATATAGAGGGGTAGGGAGCCCCCTGGGGCATAGCGCAATCTCACCAGAGAAACCTCAAAGGCAATACACCACAACTAGATGTAGGGTATTACCTCATCTCGAGTGCCTGAACCAGTATAAATTGTTCGTGTTCCTTTGCAGTCCATCAAGTTTAGGTCTCACGAGTAGCCCCATATATTTATTGCCGATACAAAATATCGACAGTGTGCGCGCCAGGTAGGGGCATCGGCGAGATCATCTTCAACAAGCCTAATGGATTCAACCACCGGAGTCGACGGCATCAACTTCTTCCCCAGGCAAACAGTCACCTTTGGGAGCCTCGACTTCGTCGCCGACAAGTTCGGCAGCCTCACCCTGTCCGACTCAGATCCGATCTAATCCGATTCGATCGGCCAGGAACCAAGCCACTCCGTGCTGGTCGGCCCAAGTAATGCTGCAGCAATACATGCCCGAGTCTTGGGACAACTCTTTGTTTCGGTGTTTGACTTGGACTCGCCTCAAGCTGGCCGAGATTAGGCTAAGAAAGGAAGAGATTGTCTCCTGTTCGAACTCAGTGATGCCGCGGATATCTTCAATCAACATCCGATGTGGCAAACCCGATCCCCTAGAGTTCGACTCGGATATGGCCCAGAGCTGCTCGAGGTCGGATCTAGGGAGGTCAGAGTTGTAATCACTCCCATCAACTACTATGATTCTGACTCTAAGTTGAACAGCGGTTCGGCAAGCTTCTCTCTACCACGCAAAGTCTTTATGGTGTCCAAGGGCTCAACTCCCACTCAAGAGGCACGCCGACTATGCGACCAACAAGAGGAGGAGGCCCGCCAACTGCGAGAACAACAGGAGGAAGACGCGAGAAGCCTGCAGACCGAGCACAATGCTCGTAACAACAATCTGTGCAAGGCTGGGTGCACTGTTCAACAGGAGATCCTCCAAACTCGAGTTGGCGACCATGACGTTTTCGTAACTCCTCAACAGAATGTTGTGGCCGCTGCAACCTTACTGGATACACAACAATTTGGGCCTAATCACCAGGCCACCCCGATGATAGCAAGGATTAAAGCCATGATCACCATTGCTGCATGCCAGCAGCATCAATAGTCGGGTGACACTCTCATACCGACCAACAGGTCAGCTTCTCTAACGGAGGTCTCATTTGCCTCAACATGATGCCGAGCAGCTGGCTCCAGTTAGCCGCACACGAAGTCACGCCACATGTCACTCGGCAACCACAATAACAACCAGCGGCACTGACATCAAGACGACCGTCGAGATAAGCAGGATGTCCGAGGCCGACTACGAGGTGATCTTCGGCAAGACATCAACGCATGACGCCACGAACGCGAGGAAGATGAACGATGCCGCGAACGTGAGGAAGATGAACGTCGCCGACTAGAAGACGAGAATGAGCTCTTTGGCCTCCACCATGAGCGATTTCACTGCCGTAGTCGGAGTTAGAGTCCTCATGAAGATAAAGGAGTACCGGCCTTCACTTATGAGCTGCAACAAGTCGACTGGCCGTCAGGTTTCAAGCCAACTGGAATTGAGAAATACAATGGAAAGACCAACCCCAAGTCCTGGCTCATAGTTTACACTCTGGTGATCCGAGCAGCTGGAGGAGATCAAGAGGCCATGGCTAACTACCTCCTAGTTGGTCTAGCCGACTCGGCTAGGACATGGCTAACTGGACTTCCTAACAGTCAATCGGTTCCTGGGGCGAACTTCAGGAACGCTTCATCACCAATTTCCAAGGAACGTACAAGAGGACGTCTTCCGAGTACGATCTATATCAGTGCCATCAAAGGAAGAACAAGTCTCTTCATGATTTCATCAAAAGGTTTTCTGAGAAGAGGAATTCAATTCCGAAGATCAAGGACGAGGCCATCATCGCCGCCTTTCAAAAAGGAGTCAAGGACACCCCGTTCATCGCTACGTTCACTTGGAAGCCTCCAAGTTCTGTCAAAGCTCCATTTGACATGGTGAACAAATACACTGACTCGGCCGATGCTGTTGCTGAGGCCCTCGATGACAAAAAGGCACCCCGACAGAAGGAGCGGAAGGACACCGATGACGCGGCCCCGACTAACGCTGGGAACTACAAACGCAAGTCGGACGACTTCATTGCGGTAGTCAGTCGCAACCGTCTTCGACCTCATAGAACTGAAGATTATCAGAACGATAAGTGACATGCTCAGGGGCTCAAAAGCTCAAATGCAAGGATGGCATTCTGTCGATGTTTTGTATCGGCAATAATAATATGGGGCTACTCGTGAGACCTAAACTTGATGGATTGCAAAGGAACACAAATGATTTATACTGGTTCAGGCCCTCGACATGAGGTAATACCCTACGTCTAGTTGTTGTGTATTGCCTTTGAGGTTGTACGATTTTCATCTTGGTGATCTTCTACCCTCAGGGGGCACCCTGCCTCCCCTTATATACTAGGGGACAAGGTTACAGAGTAGGAATCCCAGTTGGACTCCGACCAAGGGATTTCCTTCTAGGAATACAACGTGCCTGACTAGGACTATATCCTTTCCTTGTTGTACAAGGTTATGTATGCCGAGTTCTATTGTATCTCTAATTACAAGGTTAGGCCCATCCTCTGTCCGAGTGGCCCAATAGCTTCTCATAAGGTACCTGGGGCCCATGGCCTCCACAGCAGCCCCTGAGACCTTCATAGTTGAGTCACAGCTGATGCCGAGTGCTCATCCTCCACGGTGAAGAATTCCTGAGTGCATTGCTCCCGAGTACTCTTTGTCCGAGTACTTCTTCTCCTGAGTCCTGTTTCATGTCAGCTGGCAACAATGCTATGAAGGGCTTCATAGAAAAATATGAATAGTGTGCACCGAATAGACGCACTTATTAGGTGTAGCCCCCGACTTTGTGCTTAATTGTGAAACAATTAAACATAAAGTCAAAGATCTTTAATCTTGTAGCCTTTCCTAAGTAGTATACCACTCAGTATGTAGACTCTTCAGCATCATGTCAGCTGGAATAATTTTTGCTCATGGCAATTGTTGGCTAAGCATGTAAGCCGAGTACCACTTCTTGGATTTTAACCCAATATGTGGTCAGGTGTACTTGAGAGATACCTGCATCTCCAATTTTAATGGAGACTAGCTATCGATCCTTATAAGGATGTATCTTCAATACCTGGTAAATAATGCAGATACCTGAACACATGTGTCCAGCAATTAGGCTTTCATGAAGCATATCTGATTATTTATTCAGTTTCTATGAATAGTATCTGTACTATGATTTTAAAACAGCCAACAGTCGGCTCTACAGAGCATGCCATTTAGAAACTCATATCTTGTGGCCTAGTACCGAATTAGCCGGCCCAAGCCCTCTTATCAGCATTGGCTCTATAAAAGCGGGGAAAGAGAGAAAAGATTCCCTTATCCTCTCCAATCCGCCAATCGTTTCGCCTTCTAGCTTCCACGTCAAAACTTCTCACTTTGTCTCGCTAGGGTTTGCCGTAGCCGGTTTCTCCTGTGCAAAACTCGAGTGATTTTGCTCCGCCGCATCCATCCCAAGCCTTCAAAAACACTTCCCCCAAATCTCCTCACTCCCAACAATGCCAAGAGCTTCGCTCGAGATCCCAGAGATATCCACAGAGGCTTGGCCGGTCTCGGACTGTGGCTTGATAAAGCTGAAGTATCTGGAGGAGCAACTGATGCTGCAGTAGCGAGAAATCATCCATTAGCGCACTGCCGAAGGAGAATCTATTTCGGTGCCCCGATCTGGTGAGACTATCGCTTTCACCTCTTTTTTCCACCGCGGTCTCACCCTTCCCTCTTCGGATTTCTTTCGCCAACTTCTATCATTCTATCAACTGGAGTTGGTGGATCTGAACCCCAACTCCATTCTGCAAATCTCCATCTTTGCCACTCTGTGTGAATGTTTTCTGGGGGTTAAGCCCCATTTCAACCTTTTCCGGTATTTATTCCACATCAAGCCCTAGCCGTCCAACAATAAAGTACAAGTGATTGGGAGAGCCGTTCTCCAACTTAGGAACAAAATGAAGAAGATCTATCTCTCTGTTCCTTTGAAAACCTCCCTCAAGGGCTGGCATAGAGAATGGTTCTATTGTTCTGATCTCGAACCTTCTCTGCCCCCTTTCACTGGCTCTTCTCCAGTGGTCCTGCCCAGCTGGTCTTCCGTGCCAAACTACAAAGAGATGGTCCAGGTATACCAACTGATAGAGAAGATCGATCAACTGAAGAGCTCGGGTTTAACTGGTCCCTAGGTGGCGAGATGTTTCCTGAACTGCCGCACCAGGCCACTGAAACTGAGAAGCCATTTCAGCTGGGATTACCAGGGCAAGAACGATCCCAGCCAAGAATACCCGGATTTGACTGATGCAAACAAGGTGACTGACACCTTCCTCGGCTTTTTTGTCAACGAGGTTGTGGAAACTGAAGATGCTGAGCGCGCCACTACTGCTTATAGCCAGAAAAGGCCTCGACCACAGGTAATCCTGAAAAGCTGATTTGGCATTGCTATTCATTTGTGATGAATATCTGGGGACATTTGTCTAGAATCATCCTCCAATGTATGATGTATGTTGTCGAAACATTTGCAGGAGTATGAGGAATTTGACGATGACTCCCAAACTTTGTCGGCCACAAAAATGAAGAAGAGGTCGGCCAGTCCTTCTGCTGCTCAGCCCAGCTCCAAGAGAGCTGGGAAGAAACCCATTGAAGATCCGAGCAAGAAGAGAACAAGCAAGCCGAGCATGGCACCAGGGAGCCTGAAGATTAAGGACCCTGCTAGTTTAGCCCCCAGGCTGTCAAGCCCGAGGCCTCCTCCTCCGAGTCCAAGGCCAGCAACGTCGAGCTCAAGGCTGATGCCACCAAGTACAAGATTAGCAACATTGAGCTCAAGGGCAGCGCCGCCGAGTAGCTCGACGCCCCAGTCAGCGGCGCCAGAAATAGGGCCAACTAGAGGCAAAGCGCCACCGCCGACTGCTACGCCGACTGGCCCGACAGCCAGCAGCTCTCCACCGCCGGTATCCTTTGGAGCTCCCTCGTGGAGGTTCAAGATTTCCAAGAGGTAAGCGATCTCCAATCTTCCAAGAGTTTTGAATGATGTGACAGTACCTTGATACTTGTCTTGTCGTGTAGGAAACGAGTAAACATTGATCCCAAGGGGACCGTGCCAACTACTCTTGTTATTAAGCCATCCCCAGCCGAGCCAGCACCAACAAGTTCATCTGCCGAGCTAGAGACTGCCCCAGCTGTAGAGGTTGAAGCAGTCCTAACAGCAGGACCAATAGTGCCGGCTGACCAAGGGGGGAGTGCTGAAGCTGTTGCCCTAGCCCCCGAGCAAGTCACTGAAGCCCTAGCAGCCACTAAGTCCAGGGCCAGGACCCCATCGCTACTTATATCATCGTCTCCTCGTGACTTCTCGAGAACATTCCATTGGGTATCTCCTAAGGGCGTCGCGGAGAGCTACGAGCATGATGAGCAAGCTGCGGCAAGGGAGCGTGAAGTTCTTCTTCGTGCTGAAATCACCACGTCCAGGGGAGTTCAGGTGTGTAGCAAATCTTGCCATGTTGAGCCCTTGACAATTCTCCTTAATCTGGTACTCTATCATTTGACTCTGCTTTGCTCTATTTTGCTCTGTTCTGCTCTCAGCAGAAGATCGTCGACCGCTCGGAGAAAGTGAACAAGGTGCTGACCCAGCTCACCCCCATCTTCAACAACTGGGCCAGCTCCAGGCCGCCAAGGATGACTTGGAATGGGCTAACCAGGAGAAGAAAATTTGGCTAAGGGGAGCAATGGATTAGCTTAGGGATGAGAAGTGGGCTCTAGCCGAGAAAATAAGAGGTAAGTCTTCTATATTATCCTCCTGAGTAAATCTCGAGTATATCTCTCTAGCTTTGTTGATTCCCGACTGCCTTGTTGAGTTCTGACTGCAATCTCGAGTTCTTGACTATTCTGATTTGTAGCCCTCGAAGCCGAGTTGAAAACCCAAGCAGAGGAGAAGAAACAACAAGAAATCAAGCTGAAGGAAGCTGAAAAGTCCAAAGCCGAACTAGAGAAGGACAAAGCCAAAGTGGAGGCTGACTATGCAAGTAAGCCTCTTCCCTGATGATAACCTTATCTGTCTTCTTGTTACTCTGACGGCATTGTTTGGCTAACAAGTTGTGGAGGCCATGGGCCCCGGGTACCTCATTACCAGTACATGGGCCACTCGGATAGAGGATGGGCCGGACCATGTAATTAGAGATAAGATAGCACCCGGCAGGCTATACCTTGTATAATAAGGAAACATAGTCTTAGTCAGATAGGATTCTATCTCTAAGAAGGAAATCCCTTGGTCGTATCCGACTGGGATCCTTATCATGTACCCCTGTCCCCTAGTATATAAAGGGAGGCAGGGTGCCCCTCAGGGCAAGCACAACAAGAACAACCAGATCATCGATCTACATACACCTCAGAGGAATAACACCTCAACTGGACGTAGGGTATTACCTCATCTTGAGGGCCTGAACCAGTATAATTCTTTTGTGTTCCTCTGCAGTCCACTGAATTCACCCTCGCCGAGTAGCCCCATAGTTCTATTGCCGGTGCAAAGCATCGACACAAGTATACTTGTCAATGAATTTGAATAGCTTTGAAAGCTAATGCCCAGACCCAATTCAATGCCTTTGCAGAGGAGATCAAGATCGTCAAGGAGTCACGAGATATTCTTGCCGAATCCTTGAAAGGGCTCCCTGACATTATGGAGCCTCACCATGCCGGGACCAGCTCCAGTATAGTCTCCTAGGTGCAGGCACGCCTTAGCGAAGCCTCGAGCATCTTGAAAAAGTACTCAAATGAGCGTGTCGCTGTCGATGTGGCCCAAACCCTCGCTATGACCGAATCGATCTACCCTAGGGTAGATATCGAGGCCATTGGTGAGGGTTTTGCCAAAGAGACAACACCTGAAGAAGCACTGGAGTTGATCAGCCAGGCAAGGCCAACTGCAGAGGCGATTGCAAGGGACTTGGGTATGTAGAAAACAAGTGATTATGCAGTTGATGTATATATAACTTTTGGTGAAAGCATGTATGTATTTTGTAAAATGTTGCCGAGTACTTGTTTTGTCGATGTTTTACACCGGCAATAAATATATGGGGCTACTCGGCGGATGGAAACTTGATGGATTGCAAAGGAACACAAGGAGATTTTATATTGGTTCAGGCCCTCGTTGTGAGGTAATACCCTACGTCCAGTTTATATGTATTCCTTTGAGGAATTATGGTGGTGATTCTGGTGAACCAACTCAACCTGCCCTCAGGGGGCGCCCTGCCTCCCCTTATATACTGGGGGACAGGGTTACAAGGTAGGAATCCCAACCGGATTATGGCCAAGGGATCTCTTCTTAGAGATATAACGCACCTGACTAGGACTGTGTATTCCATTCTATACAAGACAAAGTCTGCCGAATCTAGCTATATCTCTAATTACAAGGCTAGGCCCATCCTCTATCCGAGTGGCCCATATGCTTGTCATGAGGTACCCGGGGCCCATGGCACCCACAGTAGCCCCTGAGACCTTCACAGTTGAGTCACAGCTGATGCCGAGTGCTCATCCTCCACGGTGAAGTCTTCCCGAGTGTATTGCTCCCGAGTACTCTTTGTCCGAGTGAGTCTTCTTCCCGAGTCCTGCTTCATGTCAGCTGGCAGCAAGGCTATGAAGGGCTCCATGTAGAAGTATGAATAGTGTGCGTCGAATAGGTGCACCTATTAGGTGTAACCCCCGACTTTGTGCTTAATTGTGAAAACAATTAAATATGAAGTCAAAGATCTTTAACCTTGTAGTCTTTCCCGAGTAGATTACTACTGGTATATGAGACTCTTTGGTATCATGTCAACCGGAATAAACTTTATAGTCTTGCCGAGTAGGGAACTACTCGTATGTAGGACTCTTCGACTTCATGTCAGTCGGAATGGGTATTTATAGTCTTGCCGAGTAGGATGCTACTCGTATATGGGACTCTTCAGCGTCATGTCAGCTGAAAAGAGGGGTTTATAGTCTTTCCCGAGTGGCGTCCCACCCAGGAGTTAGACTCCTCCGCGTCATGTCAGCGGAAAAAATATTTATAGTCTCTCCCGAGTAGTGCACTACTCGAAAGTTAGACTCTTCAGTGTCATGTTGGCTGGAATGACGTTGCTCATGGCAACTGGTGGCCACGCATGTAGGCCGAGTGCCACTTTATGAAAATAAATTCATTACGTGGTCAGGTGTACCCGAGAAAGATAGCTGCATCTCCAATTTTAATGAAGACCAGCTTGTGATCCTTATAAGGATATATCCTCGAGACCTGGTGGATAAAACAGATACCCAAACATATATGTTTAGCAATAAGGCTCTCATGAAGCATATCTGTTTACCTCATCGGCTCCTGTTGGTAGCACCAGCACTATAATTTTAACTCAGCCTGCGGGCGGCCCACATGGAGCATGCTACTGTAGGAACTCATATCTTGGTGGCTGCTACCAAATAATCCGGCCCGAACCAACCTACCCAGCATAGCTCTATAAAAGTATCATCCATTGCATGTCAGGATGAGTTTTTTGGTGTCGGTATCCGCAATCACCCAGAGAAATCCTTATTTGCAAGCCTTTCCGACTTATGTTCTGGATGTAGCCTGGTTGCCACAGGTGCCCGAGTAGGTATGTTGCAGGATCTACTTGCCCTCCTCAGGTGTGACGCAGTGCGTGAGAACTCCGGATGCGCTTTGACGATGTAAGTCTTCTCTGACTTCAGGAGAGCCGAGCAGGGTACCCGAACCTTGCATTAGCATAGGATTCGGCTAGCGACCCTCATGGGGCATATCCTACCCAACAGAGTTATAGCCAAGCTAGGTACCCGAACCTTGCATTAGCATAGGATTCGGCTAGCGACCCTCATGGGGCGTACCTAACCTGACAGAGTTGTGACTAAATAAGGTACCCGATCCTAGCATTAGCGTAGGATTCGGCTGGCGACCCTCATGGGGCGTACCTCACCCAGTCGAGTAGTATACGACCCCCAATTAGCGCCGGAGGTCGGTCATCAGCTCACATGGAGCATAGCCGGGGAAGATGTCGTCCCGACTGGTGCAAGTACTCGGTCAGTAGCCCTCGTGGAGCATCCCGAGTATATTTTGGCAGACTTGTCTAGCCCCTGAGCGTAGGAGATAGGCTCATAACCCTGAGTTCCTGTCACGCGTATCCGGAGCTAGCCCTGCACTATAAAGATACCGGATAAGTAGCATCTGATGATGAAAACAATCACCCGAATAAAATGTATTTTACAATATATGTAAATACGTGTTCTTCCTCTTATTGATATTAATTTCTCCGAGTAGTTGACCCCTTATGTTTAAGCACTCTGCCCGACTAATCATAGCCCCCTAGCACCGGGAGTTGGCTCATGGCTCTTTCCCAGACACGCGTTTTGGATGACTTGAGTTCGTCTTTCATGGAGCAAAGTTTCACAGATCAGGATTTATGCTACTCGAATACTTTTGCAATCATTTAAGAGAAAAAGACAGAAAAAGTGCAACTTGTGCACCTATTAGGTGTAAGCGGCTGCAGCAATGGCAAGGCCAATGAAGAACTATTTATCAGAGAGCAACTTAGCTGTTCGGTATTTGGGAGTGGGGATGCCATCCTTGTGTTTGGGCTTTTGAGCCCCCGAGCTTGTCACTTGTTGTCCTGATAATCTTCAGTTGTTGAAAGTCAAAGACGGTTGTGACCGATTGCCACAATGAAGCCGTCTGACTTGTGTTTGTGACTCCTGACTTTAGTTGGGACCGCGTCGTTGGTGCCCTCCTGCTTCTTTTGTCAGGATGCCTTCTTGTCATCGAGGGCCTCAGCCACAGCGTCAGCCAAGTCGGCGTACTTGTTCGCCATGTCGAATAAAGCCTTGACAGAGTTAGGAGGCTTCCGCGTGTATTTGTCGATGAACGAGGTGTTTTTGACTCCTTTTCGAAAGGCGGCGATGACGACCTCATCCTTGATCATTGGGATTGAATTCTTCTTCTCAGAGAACCTCTTGATGAAGTCATGAAGAGACTCATTCTTCCTTTGATGTAACTGATGCAGGTCGTACTCAGAAGATGGCCTCTCATATGTTCCCTGGAAGTTGGCGATGAGGCGTTCCCGGAGTTCTCCCCAGGAGCCGATTGATTGCTTGGGAAGTCCTGTTAGCCTTGTCCTCGCTGAGTCGGCTAAAGCGACTGGTAGGTAGTTAGCCATGACTTTGTGATTTCCTCCAGCTGCTCGGATCGCCAGAGTGTAGACCGTGAGCCAGGACTCGGGATTGGCCTTGTCGTCGTATTTGTCGATGCCTGTAGGCTTGAAACCCGACGGCCAGTCGACCTGTTGTAGCTCCTGGGTGAAGGCCGGTATGCCTTTGCCTTCATGAGGGCTCCGACTCCGAATACGACGGCGAAACCGCTCGTGGTGGAGGCCGAAACGCTTGTTCTTGTCTTCCAGTTGGCATTGCTCATCTTCTTCTCGTTCACGGCGCCGAGCGATGATGTCTTGCCGAAGGTCGCACCGTAGTTGGTCTCAGAGGTCCTGATCGTCCCAACGGTTGCTTTGACGTCGCTGGTTGTCGTTGGGGTTGCCGAGTGATGCCTAACGTGCCTCCGTATGCGGCTGATTGGAGCCAACCACTCGGCGTCGCTTTGAGGTAGATGAGACTGCCGTTAGGGATGTCGACCGGTTGGTCGGTATGAGCGTATCATCCGACTGTTGGTGCTGCTGACATGCAGCAGCAGTAAGCATGGCTTTTATCCTTGCGATCGTCGGGGTGGCCTGGTGATCAGGCCCGAACTGGAGTGTATCCAGTAGAGTTGTAGCGGCCATGATGTTCTGTTGAGGAGTAATGAAGACGACTCGGGTTTGGAGGATTTGTTGCTGTACAGTCCGCCCGGCCCTGCGTAGAGCGTTGTACCGGCATCTTGCGTCTTCCTCTTGTTGCTCTTGCAGTTGGCGTGCTTTCTCCTCTTGCTGCTTGCGTAGTCGGCGTGATTCCTGAGTAGGAGTAGAGCCTTTGGATGCCATGAAGATTTCTCGTGGCGGGGAGAAGCTTGCCGAACTGCTGTCCAACTTAGAGTCGGAATCCGATTGAGAGTCGTAGTCCGGCTAAGGGTCGTAGTAGGAATAGTTGATGGGGGTGATTATAACTCTAACCTCCCTAGATCCGATCTCGAGCGGCTCTGGGCCGTATCCGAGTCGAACTCCAGAGGATCGGGTTTGCCGCGTCAGATGTTGTCTGAAGATATCCGTGGCATTGCTGAGTCTGTACGGGAGATTGACGATCTCTTCCCTTCTTAGCTCGATCTTGGTCGGCTCAAGGCCGAGTCCGAGTCGAACACCGAAGGAAAGAGTTGTCCCAAGACCTGGACAAGATGAAGATTGCTGCAGCAAGTCGATGAGGGTTGCTACAGCGTCGTGTGGACCGACTGGCATGGAGTCGGCTGGTTCCCTAGCAGATCGGATCGAGTCCGAGTCAGCCAAGGTGAGATTGCCGATCTGGTCGGCGACGAAGTCGAGGCTTCCAAATGAAATTGTAGATGTAGATCGCGCCAAAGCCCCTACCTGGTGCGCCAACTGTCGATGTTTTACACCGGCAATAAATATATGGGGCTACTCGGCGGATGGAAACTTGATGGATTGCAAAGGAACACAACGAGATTTTATACTGGTTCAGGCCCTCGTTGTGAGGTAATACCCTACGTCCAGTTTATATGTATTCCTTTGAGGAATTATGGTGGCGATTCTGGTGAACCAACTCAACCTGCCCTCAGGGGGCGCCCTGCCTCCCCTTATATACTGGGGCACAGGGTTACAAGGTAGGAGTCCCAACCGGATTACGGCCAAGGGATCTCCTCTTAGAGATATAACGCACCCGACTAGGACTGTGTATTCCTTTCTATACAAGACATAGTCTGCCGAATCTAGCTATATCTCTAATTACAAGGCTAGGCCCATCCTCTATCCGAGTGGCCCATATGCTTGTCATGAGGTACCCGGGGCCCATGGCACCCACATGTTTATTCTTAGTTGTCATTAGCATCACCGGACTATGTAGTCTGTGCCAAGTAGATCGATAGGAACTTAAGAAAAAACATTCACTCCTAAAAGCTATACTCGGGCAAACATAGCATAATCACTGTAAAACTTCACAACTAAAATAAAACAAGCTCATATTTTATTAACAAGACACATAATACATGCAGCCCCTGACTCACTACTCGGTTGAAACAAGCGATGTGGTGAGTCAGAGGAAAGACATTGTACATATAAGGAATAAAATACTCAGGTATAGAAAGGACGTAGCTGTTCTATATTCCATGAGTTGCTGACGAGGACACCGTCTTCGGTCTTCAGTCGGTAGGCGCCCGGACGTGTCACCGCAACGATAATGAACGACCCTTCCCACAAAGGGGATAGTTTATGCCTGTCTTTGGTGGTTTGTATTTTTCTCAAGACGAGGTCTCCCACCAAAAAGGCATGGCCATGGACATTTCGACTGTGATAACGACATAGGCCTTGAAGATACCTTGCCGACTGGATAGTTGCGATATCCCTCACTTCTTCCAACTGATCGAGTTCGACCAATCGGGTTTTGTTTGATTTATCTTCTGAGTGGGCCCGGACTCACGGAGAGCTGAACTCCAACTCAGTTGGTAACATAGCCTCAGCACCATAGACTAGGAAGAAAGGGGATTGCCCTATTGCCTGATTGATCGTGGTTTTGAGAGACCAGAGAACGGACGGGAGTTCTTGTACCCACCGCCCTGCATATGGTTGTAGTCGGTCAAACACCCTAGCCTTGATACCTTGTAAGACCATGCCATTAGCACGCTCGACTTGCCCATTGCTTTGTGGGTGTGCCACAAAAGCATAACAAATCTTGATGCCAAAATTGTCACAGAAATCTTGAAATACGCCGCCTGTGAACTGAGTACCATTGTCTGTTATGATGCGGTTAGGAACCCCAAATCGGTATAAAATACTCATGATAAAGTCCTTTACTTGTGCCGCTATTATGGTAGCAACGGGTTTTGCCTCAATCTACTTTGTGAATTTATCCACTTCGACGAACAAGTGTGTGAACCCTCCTGGCGCTTTTTTAAACGGCCCGACCATGTCGCGTCCCCAAACTGCAAAGGGCCAAAAGAGTGGAATTATTTGAAGTTCTTGAGCTGGAAGATGTATTGACCTTGCATAGAATTGGCATGCTTCACATCTGTGAACTATATCTTTAGCGTCTATTACTACAGTCGGACAGAAAAAACCCTGCCCGTAAGCCTTTCCGACTAACGTTTTGGATGCGGCATGGTTGCCATAGATACCCAAGTGGATTGATTGCAGAATCTGCTTGCCCTCCTTAGGTGTGACACAGCGCATGAGGACCCTAGATGCGCTTCTGCGGTATAGGTCTTGTCCAACTACAATGAAACATTTGCTTCGACACTTGATCCGTTCAGCTTCAGTACGTTCTTCTAGGAGTTCGTCTTCCAAGAGGAATTTGAGAACTAGAGTCCGCCAATCTTGAGAGATGATTAGTACTTCATTTGTTGCCAGGGTAGGTTCAGTCCCCGATTGTTCAAGCACTGGTTTCTTCTTGATTGATGGCTCCAGTAGTTGTTCGACAACCACTTCTCTTTTGGATCCCATATTGGCCAATTCGTCTGCAGCCTCGTTGTATTGTTGTAATACATGAGTTATCTCCAGCCCATCAAACTTGTTTTCTAGCTTTCTAACCTCTTGACAATACGACGCCATAGTGTCGTCGAGACATGTCCAGTCTTTCATGATTTGGCTGACCACGAGTTTAGAATCCCCGCACGCAACCAGTCGACGGATGTTGAGTGATATGGCGATGCGAAGCCCATGGATAAGTGCCTCGTACTCGGTGACATTGTGGGAAGCCGAAAAGTGAATCTAGAGGACATACTTGAGTTTTCGCCAGTGGGTAACGTCAATACTATGCCAGCCCCCGTGCCGCTGATCCATAAAGAACCGTCGAAGTATATCGTCCAGTACTCTAGCTTGTCCGTGTTTGTAGTCGTCTGAACTTTTGTCCACTCGGCCACAAACTCGGCTAGAGCTTGAGATTTGATTGTTGTCCGTGGTTGAAAAATGATGTCAAACACCATTAACTTAAGTGCCCATTTAGCAATTTGGCCAGTGGCCTCACAGTTGTGTAGGACGTCCCTGAGTGGATATGACGTGACAACGGTGACTTGATGCGACTAAAAATAGTGCACCAACTTCCGGATAGTGATGAGTAGGTGTTAACACCAAAATTTGGCACGGTTCGCATTGGATTTGGTTAAGGAAAGAAGATATATCAGCCGTTGGAAGCTAATCAGAAGAAGCCAGATTCAGGAAGGAATCGTGAGGACCACGACATGGCAGTCAATTACCTTATCTACTAATTAGGTAGTTTTGATAATTTTTAGGAAACCTGATCTCGTATCTGATCGGGGTTTGTTAGTTTTTCCTTTTATAATTAGGAAACTTCTGTTTCGTGTCCTATTAGGACTGTACCAACTCGGGGTATATATACGTATGCCCGGGTACCTTGTAAACTATCACAACGATCAATACAATTCGGCGCATCGCCACCCTTTACCAACGGGTTCTTGCTTCTCGAGCGGGGCTGCATCGGTTAGGTCCGAACTCCTGCGAGAGGGTAAGTCTCGTTACCCCGACTACCAATCGGCTAGGACTTTCTCGGTTAGGTCCGATATTCTAGTCGGTCTATGGTAGTCGGCTTACCACGGTGTATCGGATCTGTCTACGGCTGCATCGGTTCGGTCCGACCTCTTAGGCTGGTCAGGTATATCACATCACGCGTGCATAGTTTTTATCAGTTTATCGGGGGTAGTTTATCATCAGTTTGTGCTGCATCGGTTGGGTCCGACCTACTAAACTGCTAGCGATAAATTATTCCTGCTAGGCTGATATCCTTTGTGCAAGCGTCTTATCAGAATGTATAGCCGGTAAGTTATTTTCATCACAGTTGCATTAGGTCTATCGGCTCGTTGAGGTTCCTTTACTATTATCGATCTGTGCTGCATCAGTTAGGTTTGAACTACTAGATCGATAATAATAGATTTATCCTTGCCGAGCCGATCGGTGTATATGCGACATTCTATCGGAGTGCTTAGCCGATAGGTTATCTTTTTATAAAGCCGACTGTATTATCCTTACTGTTTGTCATCTATATTATCATCGGTTTTCGAGCCGATGCACATGTGTTTTCTCGGCAGTCGGCTGGCTTACTATCCTGCATATCTATTTTATCATCGGCTTCTAGCCGATGCACATGTTGTACTAACAGCTTATCTATTTGTTTATAGCGCTATCGGTTTCCTAGCCGATACACAGGTGCCATCGGCCATCGGCTACGAGGAGCCTACATCAGTCCATATCGGCCGATAGCCGATGTGCGGTTGCTGCTGACCCGGGCACGAGCACGAGCGAGGACCCGGGAGCGAGAACACGAGTACAGGCGAGGGCTTGGGCACGAGCATAGCGGCGGTCGGCTGGAAGGAATCCGTATCGGCTTACTGGCCGATTGGATCAGTAATCAAATTTCTTCATCTCCTTGTCAATTGCGGGGTCAAATTGACTGGCACGCCTGCGAACCTCAAGACTTTAGGACCTGCACTGGAGCTAAGCAGATCTCCCAGGCCTTCGCGTGTCACCCAGACGCCGAACCAAGACCCGGCGATTTTCGGCGTCAACAGTAGGCCATATAATAGCATCTGGACTTGAGGATACCTCATCTTGGAGTTAGCTAGGACCTCGCTGATGAAGTAGACTGGCTGTTGAATTTTCTGTATATGACCTGGCTCGGTTCTCTCGACTACCAGCACCGTGCTGACTACTTGAGTGGTTGCCGCCAAGTATAACATTAGCGGTTCCTGGGGCATAGGTGACGCCAACACCAGTGGTGATGTGAGAAATTTTTTGAAGTCTTCGAAGGCTTGCTAGGCTTCGGGTGTCCATTGAAAATTGTCCGCTTTCTTTAGTAGTTTGAAGAAGGGCATGCCTCGTTCACCAAGTCGGGAGATGAATTGGCTGAGTGCTGCCATGCACCCTGTTAGCTTTTGGACGTCCTTCTGGCTAGTTCGGGGTGCCATGTTTATGATAGCGTTGACTTTCTCTGGATTGGCCTCGATGCCTTGATGCGATACGATGAAGCCGAGTAGCTTTCTGGAAAGTACACCGAAAGCGCACTTTTCCGGATTCAACTTCATCTTAAACCTCCGAAGGCTTTGAAATGTTTCTTCTAAGTCAGCGATGAGGTATTCCTTGGATTTTGTCTTGATTACCATGTCATCGACATATGCCTCCACATTGCGCCCGAGTTTAGTGTGTAGACACCGCTAAATTGCTCGTTGATACGTTGCTCCAGCGTTTTTCAACCTGAATGGCATAGTGATGTAGCAGTATGCTCCAAACAGCGTGATAAAAGAAGTCTTAAGCAGTCCTCTTCCTTCAAGCTGATTTGGTGATATCCTGAGTAACAGTTGAGAAAGCTGAGAAGTTCACACCCCGCAGTTGAATCCACCACCTGATCTATTCTGGGTAGACCAAATGGATCTTTGGGGCGCGCCTTGTTTAAGTCGGTGTAGTTGACGCACATGCACCATTTACCGTTTTTCTTTCGGACTAGGATTGGGTTTGCCAGCCAATCCGGGTGGAAGACCTCTTTGATGAACCCGGCTGCAAGGAGCTTGGTTATTTCCTCCCAGATAGCATCTTTATGGTCTTGTGCGAAGCGCCGTAGCCATTGTTTGACTGGCTTGGCGTCCGGCTTGACGTTGAGGGCATGCTCGATCACCTCCCTTGGTACACTAGGCATGTCGGAAGGTTTCCAAGCAAATATGTCCTTGTTCGCCTGGAGGAAGGTGATGAGCGTGTATTCCTATTTGGGGTCAAGTCCGGTCTTGACTAGAGCAGTTTTGGAGGGGTTGGAAGGGTCTAGGGGGATCTTCTTGGTTTCAGAATCCGCTGAAATTCTCAACTTGGCTGCTTTTTTGGCCGGAACCTAATCGTCCTCAGAAGGAGTTGTAGCGGATAGCCGAATGCTATTGTGTCTGACCGCTGCTTCTTGAGACTAAGCCAGCTCACAGCTCTCCTTGTCGCAGGTGAAGGCTTGTTTGACATCGCTGTGAAGGGAAAGAACTCCGGCTGGCCCTAGCATCTTGAGCATCATGTAGGTATAATGTGGCACTGCCATAAACTTGGCTAGCGCCGGCCGTCCGAGTATAGCGTGATACGTTGTCTCGAAGTCGGCAACCTTGAAGCAAATACTCTCTGTGCGGAAATTATCCTGCATGCCAAAAGTGACTGGTAGAGTTATCTGTTCGAGTAGAGTACAAGATAGGCCTGGGATTACCCCGTGGAAGGGCGCTGTACTCGGCTATAGCTCTGAACGAGGAATCTTCATCTCATCTAACGTTTTGGCGAATAGAATGTTGAGAGCGTTGCCTCCATCAATAAGAACCTTCTTCAATTTGATGCTCCTGGCGACCGGGTCTAGGACGAGTGGATAGCGTCTGGGATGAGTAACCTGATCGGGATGATCTGCACGGTCAAACGTTATTGGGGTTTCTGACCAGCGCAGGTATTGGGGGGCATCCGCTGTAGAGATCGAGTTCATTTTGTGTGCTGTAAGCTTCTACTTCCTCTTGGACTCGTATGTAGACGGCCCTCCAAAGATGTGGTTGAGCTCAGCCTAGGGATCTTGGTAATCGTCGGCTGCGCCTGAATTTGGCTTGTCTTTATCGGCACCAGATGTTAAAGCCTGCTCAGAAGCAAACTTCTTAAGCATGAAGCAATCCTTAGCCGCGTGCTTACCCTTTGGATGAAAGGGGCATGGCCCGTTCATCACTTTTTGGTATTCGTTATTCCTCAGGGGTCTTGGCCAAGTACGCTCCATAGCGGTCACCATGTTATCCGACTTCCGCTTGCGGATGCCAGATTTGTTTTGTGTTGGCCCGTCGTTGTCTTTCTTGTCCTTCTGCTGGGACTCTTTTTTCTCGTCGAGGGCCTGAGCGACCACGTCGGCCAAGTCGGCGTACTTGTTTGCCATATCAAAAAGAGCCTTGACGGAAGGAGGAGGTTTCCGAGTGAACTTGGCGATGAACGGGGCATCTTTGACTCCCTTGCGGAAGGCGGCGATGATGACCTCATCCTTGATCAATGGGATTGAATTTCATTTCTCGGAAAACCTCTTGATGAACTCAGCAGAGATTCGTTCTTCCTTTGGTGCAGCTGGTAGACATCGTGCTCAGAAAACGGCTTCTCGTAAGTTCCCTGGAAGTTGGCGACAAAGTGTTCCCGGAGTTCTCCCCAGGAGTTGATTGACTTCTTTGGGAACCCTGTTAGCCATGTCCTGGCCGAGTCGGCCAGGGCAACTAGGAGGTAGTTGGCCATGGCTTTGTGATCTCCTTTGGCTGCTTGGATTGCCAGAGTGTAGACTATAAGCCAGGACTCGGGATTGGTCTTCCCGTCGTATTTCTCGATCCCAGTCGGCTTAAAACCTGTTGGCCAGTCGACCTGTTGCAGCTCCTGGGTGAAGGCCGGTACTCCTTCATCTGCATGAGGACTCTAGCTCCGACTACGATGGTGAAACCGCTCGTGGTGGATGCTGAAGTGCTCATTCTCGTCTTCCAGTCGACGTTACTCGTCTTCCTCTCGTTCGCGGCGCCGAGCGTTGATGTCCTGCCGAAGGTCACGCCATAGTTGGCCTCAGAGATCTTGGTTGTCCTGACGGTTCTTTTGACGCCACCGGTTGTTGTTGGGGTTGCCGAGTGACATCTGGCATGACTCCGTGTGCGGCTGACTGGAGGCTGCCGCTCGGTGTCGCGTTGAGGCGGATGAGACTGCCGTTGGGGAAGCTGACCGGTTGGTTGGTATGAGGGTATCGCCCGATTGTTAGTGCTGCTGACATGCAGCAGCGGTGATCATGGCTTTTATCCTGGCTATAGTCGGGGTGGCCTGATGATTGGGCCCAAACTAGAGCGTGTCTAGAAGAGTCACAGTGGCTACGACGTTTTGCTGAGGTGTAATGAAGACGTCGTGGTCGCCGACTCGGGTTTGGAGGATCTGTTACTGAGCAGTCCACCAGGCCCTCCGCAGATCATCGTTGCAGGCGTGCAAGCGTCTTGCTTCTTCCTTCTGTTGTTCTTGCAGTCGACGGGCCTCCTCCTCTTACTGCTGGCATATTCGGCGTGCCTCCTGAGTAGGAGTAGAACCTTTGGACGCCATGAAGATTTCTCGTGGTGGGGAGAAGCATGCCAAGCTGCTGTCTGACTTAGAGTCAGAATCAGAGTAGTTGATAGGGGTGATGACAACTCCGACCTCCCTAGATCCAATCTCGAGTGGCTCTAGGCTGTATACGAGTTGAACCCCAGGGGATGGGGTCTGTTGCATCTGATGCTGGTTGCAGTTATCCATGGCGTTGCCAAGTCCGAATGGGAGGTTGACGATCTCCTCCTTTCTTAGCCCGATCTCGGTTGGCTCAAGGCCGAGTCCGAGTCGAACACCGAAAGAAAGAGTTGTCCCAAGACCCGGGCATGTTGAAGATTGCCGTAGCAAGTCGATGAGGGTTGCTGCGGCATTGCGTGGGCCGACTGGAGCGGAGTCAGCTTGGTCCTTGGCCGATCGGATCAGGTCCGAGTCAGACAGGGTGAGGTTGCCGAATTTGTTGGTGATGCAGTCGAGACTCCCAAAGGTGATTGTTTCCCTAGGGGAGAAGTTGATGCCATCGACTCTGTTGATTGGATCCATCAGGCTTGTTGAAGATGATCTCAACGAAGCCCCTACCTAGCGCGCCAACTGTCGATGTTTTGTATCGGCAATAATAATATGGGGCTACTCATGAGACCTAAACTTGATGGATTGCAAAGGAACATGAATGATTTATACTGGTTCAGGCCCTCGAGATGAGGTAATACCCTACGTCCAGTTGTTGTGTATTGCCTTTGAGGTTGTATGATTCTGATCTTGGTGATCTTCTGCCCTCGGAGGCACCTTGCCTTCCCTTATATACCAAGGCACAGGGTTACAAAGTAGAAATCCCAGTCAGACTCCGACCAAGGGATTTCCTTCTAGGAATACAACATGGCCGTCTAGGACTATATCCTTTCCTTGTCATGCAAGGTTATGTATGCCGAGTTCTATTGTAGTCCTAATTACAAGGTTAGGCCCATCCTCTGTCCGAGTGTCCCAATAGCTCCTCATGAGGTACCCGGGGCCCATGGCCTCCACACATCCCCACTCCCAACTCGTGCAATACTGAACAGCTAAGTCGCTTTCTGATAAATATTTTTTTCTTTTATATGATATTCTCATCTAAATGGGCCAGAAGGTAACTCACTTCCCTATGGTTTGACTTGGATACGGCTTAGTGCCAGTCGGGATCGGATCTAGGGGGACAAAATCGTCAATTCCTCACTCGGCCTCGCTAATGCCGTAGCTGCATACACCTAATAGGTGTACATTCTGTGCATTTTCTGCTTTTGCTCTTAATGATTGCAAAAGTACACGAGTAGCATAAATTCTGATCCGTGAAGCCTTACTCCATGAAAGACGAACTCAAGTCACCCAAAACATGTGTCTGGGAAAGAGCCATGAGCCGACTCCTGATGCTCGGGGACTACGACTAGTTGGGCAGAGTGTTTAAACGTAAGGGGTCAAGTACTCGGGGAAATTAATATCAATAAGAGGACTAACACATATTTACATACATTGTAAAATGTTTAGATTTTCTTCGGGTGATTGTTTTCTTCATCAGATGTTACTCATTCAATATGTTTATAATGCAGGGTCGAGTTCTGGATACGCGTAACAGGAACTCATGGCTATGAGCCTATCTCCTATGCTCGGGGGCTGGACCAGTCTGCCATAATACACTTGGAGTGCGACACTTCAAGAATCACTCGGAATGCTCCATGAGGGCTACTAACCCAATACTTATGCCAATCGGGACACGGATGTCACCTTGACCTTGGAACGCCCCATCGGGGCTAATAACTGACCTCCAGCACCAGTCGGGGCTTGGGTACCACTCTGCTAGGTAAGGTACGCCCCATGAGGGTTGCTAGCCGAATCCTATGCTAATGCTAGGTTCGGGTACCTTATTTGGCCACAACTCTGTTGGGTAGGGTACACCCCATGAGGGTCGCCAGCCAAATCCTATGCTAATGCAAGGTTCGGGTACCTTATTCGGCTACAATTTTGCTAGGTTGGGTATGCCCCAAGTGGGTCACTAGCCGAATCTTGCGCTAGTACAGCGTTCGGGTACCTATTTGGCCAAAACAAGGAAACAAGTCACTACTGAAGCTTTCAGTCGGAGGTAGCACCAAACCCGGAACCTATGAAGGTGCTCATTACTGGAGCTTTCAGACATGCGAGAGATGCCAATTTTGTGGGCTGTGATGGGTATGTCGGTTTCGGCCGACTTATTTGGTAGTAGGCCAAAGATATGAGTTCTTAAATAGCATGTCCTATTGGGTTGCCCGCTGGTCGCGTTAAAATCATGATGCAGGTGCTATTTTACAAGAATTGATTAAATAATCAGATATGCTTCATGCTAAGCCTACAACCGGGTGTATACATTCGGGTATCTTGGGGATATATCCTTATAAGGATCAATCGCTGGTCTCCATTAAAATTGGGGATGCAGGTATCTCTCAAGTACACCTCATCACACATTGGATTTACTTCATAGTGATACTCGGCTTACATGCTTAGCCAAATTGTCTTGAGCAAAATTTCCAGCTAATATATGACTGAAGATTCCAATTTATGAGAAACATATCACTTGGGAAAGACTTAAAGGTTTAAGTTCTTTGACTTTATGTTTAATTGTTTCCCAAATAAGCACAAAGTCGGGGGGGGGGGGGGGGCTACACCTAATAGGTGTGCCTATTCGATGCACACTATTCATCGATTTCCATGAAGCCCTTCATAGCCTCGTTGCCAACTGACATGAAGCAGGACTCGGGGGAAGAAACACTCGGACAATGAGTACTTGGGAGTAGTGCACTCGGGAATTTTTCACCATGGAGGATGAGTACTTGGCATCAGTTGTAACTCAGCTATGAAGGTCTCAGGGGCTACTGTGGAGGCCATGGGCCCCGGGTACCTCAAGGAACGCAATTACGGCCACTCGTACAGAGGGTGGGTCGGTCGCTACAATTGGAGATAGAGTAGGACTCGGCTTCATATTACCTTGCATGACAAGGAAAGGGATATAGTCCTAGCCGGATACTCTATGTACTGACAAGGAAAGCCCTTAGTCGTTCTAACTAGGTTTCCTACCCTGTAACCCTCGTCCCTCTAGTATATAAGGAGGGCTAGGGAGCCCCCTGGGGCATATGACAATCTCACCAGAGAATACCGCGAAAGCAATACACCACAACTGGAAGTAGGGTATTACCTCACACCAAGGGCTTGAACCAATATAAATCTCGTGTGTCCTTTCGAATCCATCGAGTTTAGGTCTGATGAATAGCCCCCTATAATTATTGCCAATACAAAACATCGACACCGATAAACATTTGAAGGTTATGGGAGGAGTTGAAAAGATGAAAAGAGAGGATCCATACTGAGTTGTGTGAATCGTTCCGAAAAATTCTTCCTTTGTTGAGACAAAACAAAGAGAACAATTTGCAAGATGCTTAGAAAGTTCATATGGCTGATAGATGATATCGCCCTAAGGCCACATGTTCTGTGCTTTTTGGCTCATAAGTTAGCAAAAAAGGCAGAGGGCATATGTTGACAACCAAATTTGACAGTAGGACAAATTTATAGCAAGTTTAGGCTAGATTTGGAATAAACTGGAGCTTTCCCATGGAGGCCGGTCTGACCGCCGTTGTGTGGCCGGTCAGACCGGATGGTGAACCATGGTCAAACCGCAGGTGTCCAGGCAATCAGACCGGTAGCTCCGAGTCCGAGTCCAATTAAGGAAGTTCTTGTGTTTCCTTAGGTGTATACAGGGTTTCTTGAGTCCTAATTGATCTCTAAGCCTAATGGAACATGGAGAAGGCTCTGTGGAGGCAAAACCAACCGCTTTATAAGGGCTATGGCCGATTCAATTGATCTCTCCCCTCGACTACCAACAATCAATCAATTGAATCGTTCTATCTTTCTACTTTTTAGCCATGTCTTCTACTTTACCTTTTACTTAGTACCTAGTTCGTCTATTTGTCGATTTGCACCGTAAATCATCCGCCTTTGCTGCGAGAGTGCGATATCCTTTGTAGGTTTGTCTCGTAAACCTTCCGATTCACCCACGAGACGGGTTTTACCCCCATATTGATCTAAATCGGCCTAGAGGCTGATTTTGATCGCTAAATCGGCTCCACTAGTCAGTTTGTGATTGCAAAACACACCTTGATCTAGGTTGAGGTCGTTGGTGACTTCAAAACAGCGCAAAGCTTTAGGTGACTCCGTGTTTGTCAGAAAAAGTGCCAATCGAAAAGCAAAAACTTAATAAAACAAAACGGATTTTGACTGCGGAAAACAGTTTGAATTGGGTGGTTCTATGAAATGGCTAGCGCCAACCCTAGTTAGTTAAGGACTGAGTCAAGAAGCTATGCAGGAAACGAACTGAGTACGACCATAATTCTTAAGTAGGGATAGACCCGGTGGATTAAGTGAACTAAGCGGGGCGGTACCCTAGTCATCGGTCTGTTCTGGTGTGTGGTGTGCTGTGGTTGCGGAGGAGTTGTTGTTGTTGTTACATGTGTGTGGGTGGGGTGTGTGTTGAGTTATCCAAACCTCGGGCCCAGGACTCCTCACACCACTGGCACGGGCGGATGTAGGGCCAGGGGGTGTGTGTTGAGTTATCCAAACCTTGGGCCCAGGACTCCTCACACCACTGGCACGGGCGGATGTAGGGCCAGGGGGTACATGAGGGTCCATAGTCCATGGGGTGGGTACCGCATCCTATAAAGAATCTGAAAAGCCGGGCCAGGGCAAGTCCCATGTGTTGGGTGCGTCGTGGATTGCAGGTAAAGCGTACATCCATTGCAGTGTGAGTAAATTAATCTATTCGAATAGCCGTGCTCGCGGTTAAAGGAGCACCGGGACTTGTACTACTCTTGACTAGCCTCTGATGTTTCAAACTTGCTTAGATTTGGTTTGGGAAAGGAGTATGTGGACCATCCCGGAAGGCGGGAAGGTCAGTATGGGTAGATTTGTGGTAAATTGAATGTGAGGATAAACCGAACCAAGGGAAGCTTGGGGAGGTGGATGTATCTCTCGTTGTTGGATAACAACTTGAACATAACATATGTTTTTAGTTAAAACTGCTAGGTCATAGGTTTATGAACTGCTTTGTGAAAAGTTGTTTTTTGCAAATAAACCAAGCCATCCTTGAAATTCTGTGTGTACTATTGCATCTTGTAGTGGTGGCTTGCGAGTATGTTTGTACTCACCATTGATTATTCCCCCTTTTTAGAGGTAGAAGCCGAGAGACCCCTACGCACACTTTCCTGCAGAGGAGGAGCCGAAGGAGACACAGTAGGGACCTTGGTACTCCAGTCGATGCTTGTGGAGTGTAGGTGGACCGCTGCAGCTTCGCTTTCGCTACCTCATCTATATCTTTTGCTCTTTGATAATGTAAACGACCATGCTCAGTCTATGTGGGACCCACTCAAGTAACCCTTGTAATATTAAGTATTGTAAGACCGTTAATCGATGCAGGTGTTGTAATATCAGTTATGTTATGTGTGTACCAAACTACTGATCCAGGGATTTGGTACTGTGTACACATGAGGTTTCTGGTGTCAAAACCGAGGGCCGATAGAGCTGGTATCAGAGCCTAGCGACTGCAGGAACAAAGGACTCTAGTGCCCACCCCTCAAAACCTAGGTTTTGGCTAAGTGAGACCAACCCTCATCGAGCCAAATATTTGCGAAAGGCTATTTTACAAAACCTAGGCTCTTACTACTCTCCTATCTTAAGGATATTGAAAATTTCTTTTAAATCTCCTTTCTTTCGCAACTTTCAACGAATCCTATGCCAGACTTTAAGGATTAAGGTGGAAGAGGTAGGTTGCATAGTACAGCCACCCAAACTATCTTCTAGGTAGTTATGACCCTAGATGCTTGTCGTAGACACTATTTGTGCATAAACCGGCTCTGGCTGCAAGTTCCTTGCAAGGGAGACGATTTTGCATCTTTTGTGAATTTACTTGACTACTGTGTGGCAGTTTGCTGTCAACTAGTAGTATTTAGCTAGGTTGCATTGTGTCAAGAAGTGCCTGTTGCACATCACTTAAACAACTATAACTGTCGATGTTTTACACCGGCAATAGAATTATAGGGCTACTCGGCAAGGGGAAACTCGGTGGATTGCAGAGGAACACAAAGAGATTTTATACTGGTTCAGGCCCTCGATGTGAGGTAATACCCTATGTCCACTTGTGGTGTTATTCCTCTGATGGGTGGTGTTGATCAATGATCTTCCCGTGTTGTTCTCTGCTCTCAAGGGGCGCCCTGCCTCCCTTTATATACTAGGGCATAGGGGTACATGATAAGGATCCTAGCCGGATACGGCCAAGGGATTTCCTTTAGAGATAGAAACTTATCCGACTAAGATTCTGTTTTCCTTATCATACAAGGTAAGGCCTGCCGGGTGCTATCTTATCTCTAATTACATGATTCGGCCCATCCTCTATCCGAGTGGCCCATATGTTGGTGGTGAGGGACCCAAGGCCCATGGCCTCCACAGTAGCCCCTGAGACCTTCATAGTTGAGTCACAGCTGATACCGATTGCTCATCCTCCACGGTGAAGATTGCCCGAGTGCAATGCTCCCGAGTACTCTTTGTTCGAGTGAGTCTTCTTCCCAAGTCCTGCTTCATGTCAGCTGGCAGCGAGGCTATGAAGGGCTTCATGTAGATATATGAATAGTGTGCGCCGAATAGGCACACCTATTAGGTGTAGCCCCCGACTTTGTGCTTAATTGTCAAGACAATTAAACATAAAGTCAAAGATCTTTAACCTGGAAGTCTTTCCCGAGTAGATTACTATTGGTATATGAGACTCTTCGGTGTCATGTCAACCGGAATATGATTTATAGTCTTGCCCAGTAAGGAACTACTCGTATGTAGGACTCTTCGACTTCATGTCAGTCGGAATATGTGTTTATAGTCTTACCGAGTAGGATGCTACTCGTATATGGGACTCTTTAGCGTCATGTCAGCTGGAAAAGGTGGGTTTATAGTCTTTCCCGAGTGGCATCCCACCCAGAAGTTAGACTCCTCCGCGTCATGTCAGCGGGAATAAGAAATTTATAGTCTCTCCCGAGTAGTGCACTACTCGAAAGTTAGACTCTTCAGCGTCATACCGGCTGGAATGATGTTGCTCATGGAAACTGATGGCCATGCATCTAGGCCGAGTACTACTTTTATGAAAATAAATCCACAGCGTGGTCAGGTGTACTCGAGAAAGATACCTGCAATCCCAATTTTAATGAAGACCAGCTTGTGATCCTTGTAAGGATATATCCTCGAGACCTGGTGGATAAAACAGATACCCAAACATATATGTTTAGCAATAAGGCTCTCATGAAGCATATCTGTTTACCTCATCGGCTCCTGTTAGTAGCACCAGCGCTATAATTTCAACTCAGCCTGCGGGCAGCCCACATGGAGCATGCTACTGTAGGAACTCATATCTTGGTGGCCCAGTGCTGACTGTGTAGGCCCAAGCCCATTTAGTCGGCTTCAGCTCTATAAAAGGCGGGGAGAGAGAAAAAGATTCCTTCATCTTCCCCAAATTAGCCAATCGCTTCGTCTTCTGTCTCCGCGCCCAAATTTCGCCTTTTGCTCGGCTAGGGTTAGCTACTGCTGCTGTTCCCTGCTCGAACTCGGGCGATTTCAGTCCGCTTCGTCTGTTCCAAGCCCCCAATTCGCTTTCCCCCCAAATCTTTCCGGCTCCCAACCATGCCGAAAGCTTCAGATCTTGCGGGTGCACTGGGGAATGCCTGGCCGACTTCGGATTGCGGCTCAGTGAAACTGAGGCTGCTGGAGAGTCAATTGAAGTTGCCCAGTCAGGAGGTGATCCATTGGCGGCCGGCTAAGGGTGAGTCGGTCCCAAATCCCCAATCCGGCGAAACAGTAGTTTTTGCCTCTTTTTTCGATCGGGGTTTGTGCCTTCCCTCTTCTGATTTCTTCCGCCGCATCCTTGACTTCTATGGGCTGGAGTTGGTGAATTTGAATCCCAACTCGATTCTTCAAATCTCCATATTTGTCACTCTTTGCGAGTGTTTTTTGGGTGTGGAACCCTATTTTAATTTCTTTAGGCATCTGTTCCACATCAAACTCCAGCCCTCCAAAAATAATATCAATGTGATTGGGGGGGCCGGTCTCCAGTTGAGGAGTGATGGGAAGAAAACATATCTTGATCTCCCCTTGAAATCTTCCTTGAAAGGCTGGCACAAGGAGTGGTTCTATTGCGCAGATCTGGCTCCCTCCTTGCGTCCATTCACCGGCTTGCCGCCGGTAGTTTTACCAAGTTGGTCGGCAGATCCAACCTATGAGGAGATGGGGCAAGTGCACCAATTGTTGGGGAAATTAGATGACCTCAAGAAAGCTAGCCTGACTGGACCTTGGGTGGCTCGTCGCTTCCTGACTCGGCGCATCTAGCCGCTGAAGCTGAGGAGCGCATTTGGCTGGGCTTTTAAGGGCAAAAATGATCCTGACCGAGTGAGCAACGAGTCGGCTAACAAGCATGTAGTGACCGAGACCCTGTTCGGTTACTTCTCTGAAGGGGTGATCGCGACCGAAGATGATAATTGCCGGGTCGCGGACTATAGCTTCATTCGGCCCCGTACCAAGGTAATCTTTAACCTTCTTCTGTGACGAACGCCTATGGGCCTGTATGTATGATTGCCCGGCATTGTGTGATGTATTTTGTGGATTCTTCTGTAGTGGTGCGAGGAGTTTGATGAGGACTCACGCCCGTTGTCAGCCGTCAAATCAAAGAAGAGGCCGAGGAGCCCCTCTGCTGCCCAACCCGACTCTAGGAGAGCAGGGAAGAAGCCTATTCTGTATCAGGGCGAGGGGGCCATGACGCCGCGCACCGTGGAAGGAAGCTTGAAGATAAAGGACACCGTCGCCGCGGCGCCCAGGCGATCAAGTCCTAGGTTGGGACTTGTACAGCCGAGCTCGACATTGCCAAACCTGGCAAAAGCATCACCGAGTGCACAATCTGAGCGGGATCCGCCAAGCACGCAGGTGCCCGAGTCGGCTACGCCCCCAACGGGGACGCCTCCAGCTGCCATGTCTCTGCCGACTGATTCGCCAGCCGGGCTGACAACCGGAGGTAGCGCTCCACCAGGACCCGGATCGCCCGGCAGGAAGCTGAAATTCTCCAAGAGGTATGCTGCTCCGGATCTTCTGAGATTCTTGTCTGTTGCAGTGGTACTTTGATGACTGTCTTGTGATGCAGGAAGTGTGCCAACATCGATCTCAAGGAGACCGCTCCGACCGCTCCCCTTGAAAAGCCTGCCCCAGCCGAGCCGGCGCTCGCGAGCACACCCGCTGAGCCGGAGGCCAGCCCAGTCACGGAGACTGAGGTGGTCCCGATTGCGGGGCCGTAGTTGCCGCCCGACCAAGGGGCAGTTACTGAGGCTGCTGCCCCAGCCCCTGAGTCACCGCCCGCTGCAGAGGTCGCTGCTGGAGCCCCCGAGTTGATTCTCGAGGCCGCGAGGGACGCCGGCATGGGGGCCGGGACCCCGTCGCCATCGTGGTCATCGTCGTCGCTGCCGCCGGAGATCCCAAACCTTCCTCGGATTGAAGCTCCTCCGTGTAGGCTCCCTCGGACGTTCACCTGGACGGCGGCTAATGGAACCGTGAAGAGTTTCAAGCTTGATGAGGCCGCGGCGAGAAGGGAACGCGAGAGCTTGCTTCGCGCCGCCATCACCGGGTCCCAGGGAGTTGGGGTATAATTCTTGTGGCAGAGTCATGGCGGTTTTCTTGTTTTGACGTCTGACTCCACTCTTGACTTATTCTTTCCCTGAGCAGAAGCTTGTCGATCGCAATGAGGCGATGACCGAGATCCTGGTCGAAATGGCCCCCCACCTCGTGGAATTACAGTAGCTCCGGGCGTTGAAGGCCGAGATGGAGGAGCGCCACGCGGGGAGGGAAGCTTGGCTAAAGGATGCCGCCACCCAGCTCAGGGATGAAAATTGGGCCCAAGCCGCGAAGATCAGAGGTAAGTCCCCCGAATGCGTCTTCCCGACTGAACTCTTGACGTATTCCTCTGGCTGCGTTGTTCCCGACTGCCCAGTTGCGTCTTGGCTGCAAGGTTGAGTTCATGACTAATCTGTCGTGTAGCCCTCGAAGCCGAGTTGAAGACCCAAACAGAGGGGGAAGCCCAGTTGAAGGAGGCCGAAGAAGCCAAGGCTGAGCTTGAGAAGGTCAAGGCCAACCTGACAGAGGCTAACGCCGAGCTCAAACGGGAAAAGGCCGAATTAAAAGAGGCCACCATCAAGCTCAGCGAAGGGAAAGCCGAACCGGAGAAAACCGTAGCCAAGTGGGAGGCTGACTATGAAAGTAAGTCCCCAACTTGACCGTGATCTTAACCAATCCATTAGTTATTCCATCTGCAACTGAGCCTGACAAGTTTACTTGCTGGTGGACCCGGACATACATGAGAGCCAATGTCCAGGTCCAATATCGGTTTTACACAGAGGAGATAAGAGTCATCAGGGAGTCATGGGAAGCCCTTGTTGGGTCCTTGAAAGGGCTCCTTGACCTCATAGATCCCAGCCCTGTGGGAACCAGTTGCAGCAGGATCCCCCAAGTAGAGGCGTGTCTTGAGGATGCACCGAGTGCCTTGAAGAAGTACTCGGATGAGCATGTCATTGCCAGCGTGGCCTAGACCCTGGCGATGACCAAATCGATCTACCCGAGGGCAGACATTGAAGCCATCGTGGAGGGGTTTGCCGAGGAGACGACGCCCGAGGAGGCACTGGAGCTGATAGCCCGGGTGAGGCCGACTGCTGAGATAATCACCCAAGACCTGGGTCTGTAAGAGTAATATATCATGTAGTCGGTATGTATAAACTTTTGTGGAAAACATGTGTAAATATACGTGCACTGCTGCCAAGCTTATCACTCAGTCATCATTAGCTTTACTTGACCGTGTAGTCTACGCCGAGTTAGTCTGTCAAAACTTAATAAAATCGTTCAATGTAAGGAGTTGACTCGGGCAAATGCGACAGTTGTACTAAGGCTTCATAACTAGAGTAGGATAAGCTCGTATATTATTGACAGAATACATATATACATGCAGCCCCTGACTCACTACTCGGTTGATGCAAGCGGCGTAGTGAATCAGAGAAACTGTACACATGAAAAATTATAAAACTCAGGTATAGAAAGGACGTAGCTATTCTATGTTCCATGAGTTGCTGATGAGAACACCGTCTTCAGTCTTCAGTCGGTAGGCGCCTGGCCGCGTGACCTCAGCTATAATGAACGGCCCTTCCCAAATTGCGGATAATTTGTGCCTGTCTTTGGTGGTTTGTATTTTCCTCAAGACGAGATCCCCGACCAAAAAGGCGCGGCCACGGACATTGCGGTTGTGGTAGCGACGCAGGCCTTGAAGATACCTTGCCGACTGGATTGTTGCGGTGTCCCTTGCTTATTCCAACTGATCTAGCTCGACCAGTCGGGTATTCTTTGAGACGTCTTCTGAGTAAGCCCGGATTTGCGGAGAGTCGAACTGTAACTCTGTCGGTAGCATAGCCTCGGCACCGTAGACCAGGAAGAAAGGGGATTGCCCTGTTGCCCGACTAACCATGGTTCTGAGAGACCAGAAAACAGATGGGAGTTCTTGTACCCACCGGCCCGCGTATGGTTGTAGTCGGTCGAATATCTTGGCCTTGATGCCTTGTAAGACCATACCGTTGGCTCGTTCGACCTGGCCATTGCTCCGCAGTTGTGCCACAGATGCATAGCAGATCTTGATGCCGAAATCTTTGCAGAAGTCTTGGAATACGCCGCCCATGAACTGAGTGCCGTTGTCGGTGATTATGCGGTTAGGAACCCCAAATCTGTATAGTATATTCATGATGAAGTCCTTTGCTCATGCCGCTGTTATAGTTGCAACGGGTTTGGCCTCAATCCACTTGGTGAACTTGTCAACTGTGACGAATAGATGTGTAAACCCTCTTGGCGCTTTCTTGCAAGGCCCGACCATGTCGAGCCCTCATACTGTGTATGGCCAAGAAATAAGGATAGTTTGGAGTTCCTAGGCTAGGAGATTTGTTTGTCTTGCGTAGAACTAGCAACCCTCGCACTTGCGAACAATGTCTTTGGCGTCTATTACTACTGTGGGCCAGAAAAATCCCTGCCGGTAAGCCTTTCCGACTAACGTCCTGGATGCGGAATGGTTGCCACATATGCCCGAGTGGATCGACTACAGGATCTGCTTGCCCTCCTCGGTGGTGACACAACGCATGAGGACACCGGATGCGCTCCTTCGGTACAGGTCTTCTCTGACTAGTAGGAAGCTTTTGCTTCGACGCTTGATCTGCTTGGCTTGACTGTGATCTTCTGGGAGTTCGTCGTCCAGGAGAAATTTGACAACAGGAGTCCGCCAGTGTTGACATATGTGCAGCACCTCGTCTGTAGCCGGGGTAGGTTTGCCTCCCGACTGCTCTGGCGCCGGTTTCTTCTTGACTGATAGCTCCATGAGTTGCTCAACAAACATTCTGGTCGGAATCGCTTCTCACTTGGATCCCATATTTGCCAGCTCATCTGCCACGTCGTTGTATTGACACAGGACATGTGTTATTTCTAGCCCGTCGAACTTGTTTTCCAGCTTGCGGACCTCCTGACAGTATGCCGCCATGGTATCATCGAGACAAGTCCAGTCTTTCATGACTTGGTTCACCACGAGTTGAGAATCCCCACGCACAACCAGTCGACGTATGCCGAGTGATATAGTGATCCGGAGCCCATGGATAAGTGCCTCGTACTCGGCGACGTTGTGGGAAGCCGAGAAGTGGATTTGTAGAACGTACTTGAGTTTTTCGCCGGTGGGGGATGCCAATATGACTCTAGCCCTGGCGCTGCCGATCCATAGAGAACTGTCGAAGTACATTGTCCAGTACTCTAGCTTCGCTGTTGATGTAGGCAGTTGAACTTCTGTCCACTCGACCATGAAGTCGGCTAGAGCTTGTGATTTAATTGTTGTCCGTGGCTGAAAGGTGATATCAAACGCCATCAACTCGAGTGCCCATTTAGCGATTTGGCTGGTGGCCTCACGATTATGAAGGACATCCCCGAGTGGAAATGATGTGACCATAGTGACTTGATGTGCTTGAAAATAATGCACCAGCTTCTGGACTGTGATGAGTAGGCCATATAACAGCTTCTGGACCTACGGATTTCTCATCTTTGAGTCGGCAAGCACCTCGCTGACAAAGTAAACTGGTTGTTGTATTTTCTGGATGTGACCCTGCTCGGATCGCTCGACCACCAGCACCGTGCTGACTACCTGAGTGGTTGCCGCCAGATATAGCATTAGCGGTTCTTGGGGCATAGGTGACGCCAACACGGGAGGTGATGTGAGAAATTGTTTGAAGTCTTCGAAGGCTTGTTGGGCGTCCATAGTCCATTGGAAATTGTCCGCCTTTTTGAGTAGCTTGAAGAAGGGCATACCCCATGCGCCCAGTTGGGAAATAAATCGGCTGAGTGCTGCCATGCAGCCTGTCAGCTTCTGGACATCCTTCTGGTTAGTCGGGGGAGCCATGTTCATGATGGTGTTGACTTTCTCCGGGTTTGCCTCGATGCCACGATGTGAGACGATGAAGCCGAGTAACTTGCTGGATGGCACTCCGAAGGTGCATTTTTTCGGGTTCAACTTCATCTTGAATCGTCGAAGATTTTGGAAGGTTTCTTCCAGGTCAGCGATGAGGTCTTCTTTGGACTTGGTCTTGATCACCACGTCATTGACGTAGGCTTCCACGTTGCACCCGATTTGAGTGTGCAAACACCGCAGAATTGCCCGTTGATAGGTTGCTCCAGCATTTTTCAGACCGAACGACATTGTGATGTAGCAATACGCTCCAAACGGCATGATGAAGGATGTCTTTAAGCAGTCTTCCTCCCTCAGGCTGATTTGATGGTATCCCGAGTAGCAGTCGAGAAAGCTGAGTAGGTCGCACCCGGCCGTGGAATCAACCACCTGATCTATTCTAGGAAGACCAAATGGGTCCTTGGGGCACGCCTTGTTGAGATCGATGTAGTCGACGCACATGCGCCCTTTACCGTTTTTCTTCCGGACGCTGAACTGGGTTTGCCAGCCAGTCCGGGTGATAGACCTCCTTGATGAACCCGGCTGCGAGGAGCTTGGTGATCTCCCGGATAGCATCCTTACGGTCTTGAGTGAAGCGCCGCAGTCGTTGCTTGACTGGCTTGGTGTCTGTCTTCATGTTGAGGGCGTGCTCGATCACCTCCCTTAGTACGCCCGGCATGTCGGACAGTTTCCACGCGAAGATATCCTTGTTAGCTTGGAGGAAGGTGACGAGCACGTCTTCCTATTTGGGGTTGAGTCCGGTCCCGACTAGGGCAGTCTTGGAGGGGTCAGAAGGGTCCAGGGGGATCTTCTTCGTTCAGAGTTTGCTGAAATTCCCGACTTCGCCGCCTTTTTTGCCGGAACTGGATCTTGCTTGACTTCAGTTGTGGCGGCTTGCCGAATGCTGTTGCACCCGACTGCCGCCTCTTGTAATTGAGCCAATTTGCAGCTCTCCTTGTCGCAGTGAAGGCTTGCTTGACGTCGCTATGGAGGGAAAGGACTCCTGCTGGCCCAGGCATCTTGAACACCATATATGTATAGTGTGGTATTGCCATAAATTTAGCGAGTGCCAGTCGTTCGAGTATCACGTGGTATGTGGTCTCGAAGTCGGCAACCTTGAAGCAGACGTTTTCCGTGCGGAAGTTATCTCGCGTGCCGAAGGTTACTGGCCATGTGATCTGCCCGAGTGGAGTTGATTGACAGGCCAGGAATTATCCCGTGGAAGGGCGCAGTACTCGGCCGTAGTTCTGAACGAGGGATCTTCATCTCATCCAAAGTCTTGGCGAATAAGATGTTGAGCGCGTATACCGTCCGTCGATGAGGGTTTTCTTCAGCCTGATGTTTCTGACGACCGGGTCTAGGACGAGTGGATAACGTCCCGGGTGAGAAACCTGATCTGGATGATCTGCGCGATTGAAGGTAATGGCCATCTTTGACCAGCATAGGTACTGGGGGGTGTCCGTCGTAGAGACCGTGTTGATGTCACGTGCTGATAGCTCCTGTTTGCGCTTGGACTTGTACGTAGACGGCCCTCCGAAGATCTGGTTGAGATCGTTTGGCCTGAGGATCTTTGGAAATCTCAACCGGACCCTGATCTAGCTTGTCTTTGTCCTTGTCGGTGCCAGTGATGAATCCTGCTGGAGGCAAACTTCTTAAGCATGTAGCAATCTTTAGCCGCGTGCTTGCCCTTGGGGTAGAAGGGGCATGGCCTGCTCATGACTTTCTAGTAGTCGTTATTCCGCTGGGGCCGCGACGAGTGCACTCCATGTTGGCCACCTCGCTGTCCAACTTCCGCTTGCGGCTACCAGACTTGTTTTGAGACGGCTCATTGTCGGCTTTCGCCTTCTAGTCTTTCTGTCGGGACTCCTTCTTCTCGTCGAGGGCCTCTACGACCACTTCAGCCGAGTCGGCGTATTTGTTGGCCATGTGGAAAAGAGCCCGGACAGTGGGTGGTGGCTTCCGAGTGAACTTCGCGATGAACGGGGCATCCTTTACTCCCTTGCGGAAGGCGGCGATGACAGCCTCGTCGCGGATCATTGGGATCTTGTTGCGCTTCTCGGAGAACCTCTTGATAAAATCACGTAGAGACTCATTCTTCTTCTGGTGTAGTTGATACAGATCGTGCTCAGAAGATGGCCTCTCGTAGGTCCCTTGGAAGTTGGCGATGAACCACTCCCTGAGTTCTCCCCAGAGACCGATCGACCGCCTCGGGAGCCCAGTCAGCCATGTCCTCGCCGAGTCGGCTAGCGCGACTAGGAGGTAGTTGACCATGGCTTTGTTGTTGCCCCCAGCAGCTCGAACTACTAGGGTATATACGGTGAGCCAGGACTCGGGATTTTGTTTTGCCATCATATTTTTCAATCCCTATGGGTTTAAAACTAGTCGGCCAGTGGACGTCCTATAGCTCCTGAGTAAAAGCTGGAATGCCTTTGTCTTCGTGAGGGCTTGGGCTTCGACCACGGTGGTTGAACCACTCGTGATGGAGACCGAAGCGCTCATTTTCATCCTCCAGTTGGCGGCGCTCGTCTTCGTGTCGTTCGTGGCGCCGGGCGTTGATAGTGTGGCGAAGGTCATGTTGTAGGCGCTCTTGGAGGTCTTGATTAGGCTGGCGGTCATACTAGAGATGCCGCCGGTTGTCATTGCCGAGTGTGGTTTGCCTAGACTCCTCGCATGGCCAACTTGAGCCGGCCGCCCGACGCCGTGCAGACGTGGATGAGCCTGCTGCTGGAGATTCGACCGGTTAGTCAGTACCACAGTGTCGCCCGACTGCTGTTGATGTTGCTGGCAGGCGGCAGCCGTGATCATCGCCTTGATCTTGGCGATAGTTGGGGTGGCCTGGTGATCAGGCCCGAGCTGAAGCGTGTCCAACAAGGTTGCGGTGGCCACAACATTCTGTTGTGGCGTGACGAAGACATCGTGATCACCGACTTTGGTCTAGAGAATCTGCTGCTGAGCTGCTCGCCTAGCCTTGCGTAGCTCGTCATTGCGAGCCTCACGGTCAGCCTCCTCCTGCTGTCGCAGTCAGCGTGCCTCCTCCTGTTGCTCTTCTTGTAGTCAGCGCACCTCGGATGGTGGTGTTGAAGCCATGAAGATCTCGCGGGGAAGGAAGAGACTCGCTAGACTGGAGTCCGAGCTAGCATTTGAACCAATTATCCGACTTGGAGTCGGACTCCGCAGTAGTTTATCGGAGTGAGAACGACCTTCAACCTCTCTAGACTCCAAATCTGAAATGGCGCTTGGCCGTGTCCAAACTGAATCGCAGGAGATCGGGTCTGTGGTGCGGGATGTAGATCTACAACGTCGCCGAGTCCGTGTGTGGAGATTGACGATCTCTCCCTTCTCTTTGCCCAACCTGAGCTTGCTCAAGGCCTAGCACAAGTTGGACACCGAAGGAGAGAGTTGTCCCCATACTCAGCGAAGTGAAGGACTGCCGGAGTAGATCGTTGAAGGAGATTGCGGTGTCCTGTGGGCCGACTAGCGCAACGTCGGCTGATTCCTTGGCCGGCTGGATTGGATCTGCTTTGGCCAAGGTGAGGTTGCCGATCTAGTCGGCAATGAAATCGAGGCTTCCAAATGAGATAATGTCTCCAGGAGAGAACTTATCGCCGTCGATCTTGGTTGCTGGATCCATCGAGCTTGCAGATGTGAAACTCACAGGAGCCCCTACCTGGCGCGCCAACTGTCGATGTTTTACACCGGCAATAGAATTATAGGGCTACTTGGCAAGGGAAAACTCGGTGGATTGCAGAGGAACACAAAGAGATTTTATACTGGTTCAGGCCCTCGATGTGAGGTAATACCCTACGTCCAGTTGTGTTGTTATTCCTCTGATGGGTGGTGTTGATCAATGATCTTCCCGTGTTGTTCTCTGCCCTCAAGGGGCGCCTTGTCTCCCTTTATATACTAGGGAACAGGGGTACATGATAAGGATCCCAGCTGGATACGGCCAAGGGATTTCCTTTAGAGATAGAAACTTATCCGACTAAGACTCTGTTTTCCTTATCGTACAAGTAAGGCCTGCCGAGTGCTATCTTATCTCTAATTACATGATTCGGCCCATCCTCTATCTGAGTGGCCCATATGTTGGTGGTGAGGTACCCCGGGCCCATGGCCTCCACAGTAACTACCTAGTAGGCAGACCTTTCCCCCTCTCTAAACATTTCTTTCCTTCTTTTCCTTTCAGATGGTGAATAATCGAGCTTCAGGATCGGGTGCTGCCCACGAAAGGGAGCAAACGCCTCCCCCACCACCTGAGCCACCCACCTTAACACAAGTGATGGCCAGCAAGAACCGGCTATTGCAGATGTTTCTCAACACATTCGGCCGGAACGCTCAAGGTAGATCAGCCGCTCAGTTTGAACAAGCAACTCAGACTAACCCTAGTCAATCTGCTTATGGGGAGTTCATGATGTCGCGGCGCTCCCAACTCGGTGGAAGCCCACCATGTGCATACAGCACCCGATCCCAGGATCAGTAGTCGGGTACGCACAACAGTCATCAGTGATATAACTCAGAGTTACAATAATTACATAACAGAGCACATACATATATATTACAAAGGAATTCCATCCAGGACAGACCCCGGGTGGACAAAAGCATCAACAGGTAAACTAACGAGAACAGCATAGACAGGGTGAAAGCTGGATAAAACTACTCGGCAAAAGAACTCGGCTACACCACAGGCTCGGTTGGGGACTAGGCTCGAAACCTCAGAAGTCTTCGTAGTCAGCCTGGTCTTGGAGGAACTCTGCGGCAGTCGGGTCTTCGTCTTCTTCTCCAAAACCTACTATACATATATATGAACAAGGGTGAGTACTTTCGTACTCAGCAAGCCGGGAAAAGATGCCATGTCGGTCAGACAAAGAGGCCAAGGGTTTTATTTGCGAAAAACTGCCTTTTGAAACACTTTTCTTTGCAAACACTAGTGAGATACAAATTTTATTTGCCGGAAAGAGGCTCACGCCTCGATCCATTCCGCAAGTTGCTTTTCAACAACTCGCCACTTAATAAATCAAGTATATCCATATCATCTTTTAATTCGCATTTGTCGGTCCGGTGTGTCCCGAGTAGCTACAACCACTCGTTGACTCTGAGACTCGGCTACAACCAAATCTCAGCTATGGCACTTAATGCCCGCTACGCTGGCTACAACCAGCTAGCTCATCTGCCGCCCTGGCTACAACCCGGGGGTTCAAACATTGCGGCCCTGGCTACAACCCAGGAGCATGATCATCACCGTCTTCTGGCTACAACCCGAAGACTTAACTGCCGCCCTGGCTACAACCCGGGGGCTTAAACTTTGCTTCCCTGGCTACAACCCGGGAGCATGATCTTCATCCTGTTTACTTTTCACACACTTGCTTATGGTGCTTAACACCCCGGATCACACAGACCCGTTTCTGGCCACACAGGCCTTCCGTTTGCTTACTCAGCAAACTCTGGAGACGGTTCCCTTCCCATCAAACTTTTTCACAAACCACAGGCAAACAAATCTACGCTATGGGAATCACCTTACATCGCCCTTAACCGTGGGCACGGCTGTTCGAACAGTTCTGCTAAACTCTGCAGAGGGTGTACGCTTTACCCATCCGACACGAAACTTACACCGAGTACTGGCCTGTACCCGGAAGTTCGTGACAAGGCCATTTCCAAAGCCAGTCTAGGGTTATCCAATGCCAGCCGAAGGACCCACACAGGATCAGTGCTTCAGGATGGCTACAACCACCGTCAGCACTAGGGCTCACGAGCCGCCACTCGGATGAGTCCACTCCAGTCGGCACTGAACTTCCCTAAACCTACAATTTACTCTGCCAGGGGCATCCCACAATGCCCGTATGGTTGTACTGTAAGATGCTCGGATGAAATTCCCAAAGGAAACGGTCCTTAATGATAATACATAGCCAAGCCACACAGGCACTGTCTCTGTACATCAAGATTTTCACAAATCTCTCATTTATTTCACAAACACGCCGATACGCAAAGTATCGGGTTTTTCAAGCAGTTTAGTAAAGACCATCGTTTTCCCAACGACAATACAACGTTGCAGGGCTAAGCCATTCTACTCGGCCATCAAATCCGTAGATAGGATGCCAGCGTGCCAGTTGTGGGGCTACCAAGGGAATACATCAACATCCTACCAAAATAAGTGCTACTACTGGGTAGGTCCATCGGTTGCGCTTGCAACCCGAGGCCAATCAGTTTAAAGTGTGAACTAAGCATGCATATTTTACAACCAACATAGTTTTGCATATATGGGAAACAATATGATCAAAGAGGCTTGCCTTGTTCCAAGGGAGGATCTTCCTCGACGAAGATGGCTTCGGGATCGTCCACCGGTTCAGGCTCTGAACAAGCAGAAAGGAAACACTGATAAGCAGGAGGGGCAAAACACCAAGAAAAAGGATCAACGAAGTAGTCGACTGAACCAGGCTTGCGACCCGGGCGATAGAGCTCCAAAGCTTGAGAGGAGAATGAGAACTTAGCAGAGCTGGCCGGTTGCAAAACAAGAAAAAGAGGAGGCACGGTTGGCCATATATATATAGCCGACGTGCAAGGTTGAAGCATGGTAGGGGCTGGGCAACGGGTAGGGAGAAAAAGTCAAGATGAACTGACAAAGGATTTGACGTCCACGTAGGGATTGACTTGGGAGTCCGGCGTGGCCAGTGGAGTTCGTCGGCACTGTAGCGGCGATGAGACATTAAGGTCGTGGCTAGGACAGGTTGGAGAAAAGTCACTGACAGGGCTTTAGACTGACCACTGGTCCTAGCGATGCAGCAGGTTATTGTCCATCGGTCCAAGCGGTGCTGCGGGCAGGTGAAGACTGATTCTTTTCTACTTCGGTAGTCGGCGTCCAACGGGCGGGCGCAACTCGGTGAGACGATGAAACAACAGGTAAAATAACAAGGTAGTCGGCCACTTCACAGGCTTACTCGGCAGCAAGGAGGTCTGAGTAAAACAAAGGAACAGGCAGGATACAAGGACTGAGTAGCAATCTACTCGGCTCAAGGGAGAAGGTAGTCGGCTGGCCGGGGAGAGGGAAAACGGAGGCACAGCTGACAGGATAGGAATGGATTAAGATCCAGAAAACAAGTTTCAACAGGGAAAAGGAAAACGGGTCGTTACACATGAGAACCAAGCCACCGATGTTCTCAGAAGCCACAGAGCCACTCAAAGCTGAAGATTGGTTACACCTGATCGAGAAGAAGTTGAGCCTCATTCATGCTAGAAATGAAGACAAGGTTTGGTTTGCTACCAGCCAGCTGGATGGACCAGCCGACGACTGGTGGGCATCCTACCAGGCGTCCCGAGAGGAAGACGCACCGGAACTAGACTGGGAAGAGTTCACTGGAGCTTTTCGCAAGACTTTCGTGCTAGCCGCCATCATGAAGATGAAGAGGGATGAGTTCAGAGCACTCACCCAAGAGGACCTGAGTGTTTAGGACTATCTAAATAAGTTCACTCAGTTGGCCCATTATGCCCCTATGGATCTACTAGATGAAGATGAGAAGATTGACAAGTTCATTGGAGGCCTGAATGACAACCTGTGTGGGCCCCTGATCATCTAGGACCATGCAAACTACCAGAGCATGATCAACAAGGCATTAAGGGTAGAAGCAAACAAGATAGTGGAGGCCAACAAGAAACGCAAGTTCACCACCTTGAAGAGCAAGCAACTAGGAGGGCAGAAGTTCAAGAGTGCCACCGGAAAGATCTGGAAACCGGTATACATGACACCCCTCATTCTTTAGTGACAGCAACATCCCCCATGGCACCTGCAGCATGCCCGACCCAGGGATTCCGTACCCCGAGTCCCACCCTACCTACTCCAGGGAGAACTGGCCTCAATTGTTTCAACTATGGAGTCACAGGGCACTTTGCCAAGGAGTGTCCCCAGCCTCAAGTCACACCGATTAGGTTCCCGATCTAGACGACTCTAGCTCGTGGTATGACTACACCAACTACGCCCCGTGGAGCCCAACCGACACGGTGATGATGAGGTCCATGACGTCTATAGCACGTGGGCATGTGAATCACGCCCAGGTGGAGGATGCTCAGAAGGATCAGGGTGTCCTAATTGGTATGTTTTCCATTACTACCATTCCCATCCTTGTGCTTTTTTATTCTGGTGCATCGCATTCATTCATCTCACCAAAAATTTCAAAAAGACATAATATGACACAATTAGAGCTACATCAACCAATGATAATCCACTCTCTTGGGGGAGATCTTAAGGTCACACATGTGTGTGATGATGTGCCATTGAAAATGCAAGGAAAAATCTTCCCACCAACCTCATAATCTTACCATCCCAACAACTTGACGACATTTTGGTAATGGGTTGGCTGAGCAAGAATCGAGGGGTGATTGATTGTGCACGAAGAGAAATATCACTCAATCATAAGGATGAGGGCATAGTAAAAATCAATGTAGGTCCCTTGAGGCCATTGGGAGTGAAACTGAAGGGAGGTTCGGTAGCCCTGCTTCTAGACCAGACTCCCATTATTTAGGAATACCCAGACGTATTCCCTGAAGAGCAACCTGGGATGCCCCCAGACAGGGACATCGAGTTCATTATAAACTTGATGCCTGGAACTGCCCCCATATCCAGCCAATGAGTTAGAAGAATTAAAGAAACAAATCTGAGAACTCCAAGATAAAGGATTTGTACGCCCCAGCTCATCCCCATGAGGAGCCCCTGCACTCTTTGTGAAGAAGAAAGGCAGCAGCTTAAGGATGTGTGTAGACCACCGATCCTTGAACGAGGTCACAATTAAGAATAAATAGCCCCTCCCACGGATCAACGATCTGTTCGACCAGCTCAAGGGAGCGTGTGTGTTTTCAAAGATAGATCTTCGTTCTGGTATCACCAGTTAAAAATTCGGCCTTAAGATGTGCCCAAGACAGCTTTCTCCACAAGATATGGCCTGTACGAGTTTACGGTCATGGCCTTTGGGTTGACCAATGCCCCAGCCCAATTCATGAACCTTATGAATAAGGTATTTATGGAATATTTGGATAAATTCGTCGTAGTCTTTATCAACGATATACTAATTTTCTCCAAAATGAGGAATAGCATGTTGAACATTTGAGGTTAGTGCTAGAGAAACTGAGGGAACACCAACTCTTTGCCAAATATAGCAAATGTGAATTCTGGCTGAAGGAGGTTAGTTTTCTAGGGCACATAATTTCCACTGGATGAGTTGCCGTAGATCCAGCTAAAGTTGAAGTCGTAACCAAGTGGAAAGCTCCCAAATCCATGACAGAAGTAAGAAGTTTCTTAGGCTTAGCTGGGTATTACAGGAGATTCATAGAAGGATTCTCCAAAATAGCTCCAAAATTCGAGTGGACGAAGTAGTGCCATAGTAGCTTCGATGAGCTGAAGAAAAGACTCTCCCCTACCCCAATCCTGGTTTTGCCAGACATCCGGAAGGACTTTGAGGTCAACTTAGGCAGTGTGCTAATGCAAGAAGGCAAGGTGGTAGCCTATGCATCTCACCAACTGAGGCCACATGAAGAAAACTACCCTACCCATGACTTGGAATTAACCTTGGTTGTGTACGCCTTGAAAATATGGAGGCACTACTTGATCAGAAATCATTGTGACATATATACCGATCACAAGAGCCTTAAGTACATCTTCACGCAGACAGACTTAAACCTGCGCCAAAGAAAATGGTTGGAGTTAATTAAGGATTATGACTTAAGCATCCATCACCATCCCGATAAGGCGAATGTGGTAGCCGATGCCCTTAGTCGCAAACCAGCCTGCTTCCAACTTGAAGCCCATCATTTGCCATCAGGATTACAAGCTGACATTGTGTACCTCAATCTTGCGGTGGTATCATGTAGAAACTTAGCGTCCCTGGAAATGCAGCCAAAGCTACCAGGGCAGATCAAGGAAGCCCAGAAGGATGACAAGGAAATAAAAGAAATCAAGCAACGAATGAAGTCAGGAAAGGCGATCAAATTCAGACTGGACGAACAAGGAGTGCTATGGTACAAGGAACGGTTATTTGTACCGGCCACTAATAACCTCCGGAAGTTAATCCTCACTAAGGCCCATGACTCGGCTTATTCCATCCACCCTGGGAGCACAAAAATGTACCAGGATCTGAAGCAGGCATATTGGTGGCCAGGAATGAAGAGAGATGTGGCAGAATATGTTGCCATATGTGATATTTGCCAAAGGGTCAAGGCCGAACATCAGCATCCCCTAGGACTTTTGCGACCTCTAAAGATCCTAGAATGGAAATTTGATGAAATTGGCATGGATTTCATTGTTGGATTGCCCAAAACCACCTCGGGCTACGATTCCATTTGGGTGATCATAGACCGCCTAACCAAAGTGGCTCGCTTCATACCTATCAAAACAACTTATAGTGCAGCTAGACTGGCTGAATTATTTATGGCCAGAATAGTGTGCTTACATGGAGTGCCAAAGTGGATCATTTCTGACCGTGGCACCCAATTCACCTCCCACTTTTGAGAAAGGTTTCATTAAGCAATGGGGAGCCACTTAGCCTTTAGCACAGCATATCATCCCCAGATCGATGGACAAACAGAGAGGACCAATCAGACATTGGAAGATATGTTGCGAGCTTGTGCACTAGATTTCACCACCAACTGGGAGAAGTGTCTGCCTTACGCCGAGTTTTCCTATAACAACAGCTACTAAGCAAGCTTGAAGATGTCACCAAATGAAGCACTGTTTGGGTGAAGATGTTGCACCCTGCTCATGTGGCCTGAAGTGGGGGAAGCAGCAACCTTTGGGCCTGACATCCTTAAAGAAGCAGAAGAAAAGGTACAACTAATCCGAGATCGATTGAAGACAGCTCAAGCAAGACAGAAGATTTATGCCGACAACCGCCATCAGGAACTGACTTTCAAGATTGGAGACCATGTCTACCTGAAGGTGTCACCCCTTTGTTGGATGAAGCGTTTGAAGGTTAAAGGCAAGCTGGCGCCTCGTTATGTTGGGCCATTTCCAATAGTGGCCCGGTTGGACGAGTCGCCTATGAGCTGTCATTACCCGAAACCCTCTCCGACGTCCACCCCGTCTTCCACGTGTCACAACTGAAGAAATGTCCACACGTTCTTGAAGAACAAACGCCGCTCGAGATGGTGGAGCTAGAGCAAGACTTGACCTACCCCAAGTAACCGATCAAGATCTTGGAAGAAGCGGAAAGTGTGGAGGCCATGGGCCCTGGGTACCTCATGAGAAGCATTAGGGCCACTCAGACAGAGGATGGGCCTAACCTTGTAATTAGGGATACAATAGGACTCGGCATACATTATCTTGTACGACAAGGAAAGGATATAGTCCTAGTCGGGCACGTTGTATTCCTAGAAGGAAATCCCTTGGTCGGAGTCCGACTGGGATTCCTACCCTATAACCCTGTACCCCCGATATATAAGGGGAGGCAGGGCGCCCCTTGAGGGCAACAGGGACAATCTCATCAAAAGAAAAACCTCAAAGGCAATACACAACAGCTGGAAGTAGGGTATTACCTCACCTCGAGGGCCTAAACCAAGATAAATTGTTTCGTGTTTCTTTGCAATCCATCAAGTTTAGGTCTCACGAGTAGCCCAATATTATTATTGCCGATATAAAACATCGACAGTTGGCACACCAGGTAGGGGCATTGGCGAGATCATCATTGACAAGCCTCATGGGTTCAACCACCCAAGTCGACGGTGTTATGTTCTTCCCTGGGAAAATGATTAACTTTGGGAGCCTCGACTTCATCGCCGACAAGTTCGGCAACCTCACCCTGTCCAACTCAGACTCGATCTGATCGGCCAAAACTCAAGCCGACTCCGCGCCAGTCGGCCTACTCAATGCTGCAGTAATCTTCGGTGACATGCTACAGCAATCCCCAAGATGCTCGAGTCTCGGGACAACTCTTTATTTTGGTTTTCGACTCGGACTCGGCCTCGAGCCAGCCGAGATCGGGCTAAGAGAGGAGGAGGAAGTCAATCTCCCATTCGGACTTGGCAACACCGTAGATAACTTGAATCAACATCTAATGTGGCAGATCCAATCCCCTGGAGTTCAACTCGGATACAGACCAGAGCCACTCGAGATTGGATCTAAGGAGGTTAGAGTCGTAATTACCCTCCTCAACTACTCTGATTCCGACTCTAAGTTGGATAGCAGTTCGGCAAGCTTCTCTTCGCCACGTGAAATCTTCATGGCGTCCAAGAGCTCGCCGACTCCCACTCAAGAGGCACGCTGACTACGCAATTTACAAGAAGAGGAAGCCCGCCGACTACGTGAACAACAGGAGGAAGACGCAAGGCACCTACAAGCCGAGCGCGATGCTCGCAACGACAATCTGCGCAATGCTGGGCAGACTGCTCAACAGGAAATCCTCCAAAACCGAGTCGGCGACCACGATGTTTTTGTAAACTCCTTAATAGAACGTTGTGGCTGTTGCAACTCTACTGGATACACTGCAGTTTGGATCTGATCACCAGGCCACCCCGACGATAGCAAGGATAAAAGCCATGATCACCACCGCTGCATGTCAGCAGTGTCAACAGTCGGGTGACACTCTCATACCGACCAACAGGTCAGCTTCTCCAACGGCAATCTCATCTGCCTCAACGCGACGTCGAGGGGCCAGCTCTAGTCATCCGCACATGGATTCATGCCACACGTCACTCGGCAACCATAATAACGACTGATGGCGCCGAAATCAAAATGACCGTCGGGACAACCAAGATGTCCGAGCCCGACTACGACGAGATCTCTGGCAAGACAACAACGCATGACGACACGAATGGGAGGAAGACGAGCGTCGCTGACTAGAAGACGAGAATGAGCGCTTCAGCCTCCACCATGAGCGGTTTCACCACCGTAGTCGGAGTCCTCATACAGATGAAGGAGTATAGGCCTTCACCCATGAGCTGCAACAAGTCGATTGGCCATCAGGCTTCAAGCCAACTGGAATTGAAAAATACGATGGGAAGACCAACCCTGAGTCCTTGCTCACAGTTTACACTCTGGTGATCCTAGCAGCTAGAGGAGATCACAAGGCCATGGCTAACTACCTCCCAGTTGCTCTAGCCGACTCGGCAAGGACATGGCTAACTGGACTTCCTAAGAGGTCAATCGGCTCCTGGGGAGAACTTCAGGAACGCTTCATCACCAATTTTTAAGGAACGTACGAGAGGCCATCTTCTGAGTACGATCTGTATCAGTGCCATCAAAGGAAGAACTATTGAAGAAAGTGGATAATTTTCAATGGACACCCGAAGCCCAGCAAGCCTTCGAAGACTTCAAAAAATTTCTCACATCACCACCAGTGTTGGCATCACCCATGCCCTAGGAACCACTAATGTTATACCTGGCGGCAACCAGTCAGGTAGTCAGCAAAGTGTTGGTAGTCTACTTCGTCAACAAGGTCCTAGCCAACTCCAAGATGAGATATCCTCAAATCCAGAAGCTGTTATATGGTCTACTCATCACTGTCCGGAAGTTGGTGCACTATTTTCAATCGCATCAAATAACTATTGTCACATCATATCCACTCGGGAACATCCTACACAACCGTGAGGCCATTGGCAGGATCGCTAAATGGGCGCTCGAGTTGATGGCGTTTGACATCATATTTCAACCACAGACAGCAATCAAGTCTCAAGCTCTAGCTGACTTCGTGGCCGAGTAGACAGAAGTCCAGACGACTACAAACATGGACAAGCTAGAGTACTGGATGATGTACTTTGACGGTTCTCTACGGATCAATGGTGCAGGGGCCAGCGTCGTGCTGATGTCACCCACTGGCGAAAAACTAAAGTACGTTCTCTAGGTTTACTTTTCAGCTTCCCACAATGTTGCCAAGTACGAGGCACTCATCCACGGGCTCCGTATTGCCATATCACTTGGCATCCGCCTACTGGTTGTACGTGGGGATTCTCAACTCATGGTCAAACAAGTCATGAAAGACTGGACATGTCTCAATGATAATATGGCGGCATATTGTGAGGAGGTACAAAAACTGGAAAACAAATTCGATGGGCTAGAGATAACTCATGTATTGCGACAACATAATGAAGCTGCAGACGAATTGGCCAATATGGGATCCAAATGAGAATTGTTCCATACCGGGATTTTTGTCAAGCAACTATTGGAGCCATCCGTCAAGAAGAAACCAGTACTTGAAAAGTCGGGGACTGAACCTACCCCGGCAACAAATGAAGTGCTAATTATCTCTCAAGACTGGCAGACTCTAATTTTTAAATTCCTCTTGGACGATGAACTCCCAGAAGATCGCAACGAATCCGAGATGATTAAACGTCGAAGCAAATGTTTTCTTATAGTCAGAGAAGACCTTTACCATCGAAGTGCATCCGGAATCCTCATGCGCTACGTCACACTCAAGGAGGGCAAGCAGATTCTGTAGTCAATCCACTCAAGTATTAGTGGCAACCATGCTGCATCCAGGACGTTAGGCGGAAAGTCTTACAAACAGGGTTTCTTCTGACCGACTGCGGTAATAGATGCTAAAGACATAGTTCACACATGCGAGGGATGCCAATTCTATTCAAAGCAAACACATCTTCTAGCTCAAGAACTTCAAACAATTCCAATCTCTTGGCCCTTTGCAGTTTGGGGGCTTGACATGGTCGGGCCGTTCAAAAAAGCACCAGGAGGGTTCACACACTTGTTTGTCGCAGTGGATAAATTCACTAAGTAGATCGAGGCAAAACCCGTTACTACCATAACAGCAGCACGGGAAAAGGACTTCATCATGAGTATTTTATACCGATTTGGAGTTCCTAACTGCATCATAACGGACAATGGTACTCAGTTCACTGGCGGCGTGTTTCAAGATTTCTATGATGACTTCGGCATCAAGATTTGTTATGCTTCTGTGGCACACCCACAGAGTAATGGGTAGGTCAAGCATGCCAATGGCATGGTCTTACAAGGTATCAAGGCTAGGGTATTCAACCGATTACAACCATATGCAGTGCGGTGGGTACAAGAACTCCCCTCTGTTCTCTGGTCTCTAAGAACCACGGTTAGTCGGGCAACAGGGCAATCCCCTTTCTTCCTAATCTATTATGCTGAGGCTATGTTACCAACCGAGTTGGAGTTCAGCTCTCCGCGAGTTCGGGCCCACTTAGAAGACAAATCAAACAAAGACCAATTGGTCAAACTCGATCAGTTGGAAGTAAGGGACATCGCAACTATCCATTTGGCAAGGTATCTTCAAGGCCTACATCGTTATCACAGTTAGAATGTTCGTGGCCGTGCCTTTTTGATGGGAGATCTTGTCCTGAGAAAAATACAAACCACCAAAAACAGGCATAAGCTATCCCCTTTATGGGAAGGGCTGTTCATTATCGCTGAGGTAACACATCCGGGCACCTACCGACTAAAGACTGAAGACAGTGCCCTAGTCAGCAACTCATGGAATATAGAACTACTACGTCCTTTCTATACCTGAGTCTTATATTTCCTCTATACATATGAATAAAGTTTTTTATCTGACTCACTACATCGCTTGTCCCAACCGAGTAGTGAGTCGAGGGCTGCATATATTATGTGCCTTGTTAATAAAATCCGAGTTTGTTTTATCTAAGTCATTAAGTTCTACAACGATTATGCTAAGTTTGCCCGAGCATAGCTCTCAGAGGTGAACCTTTTTTCTTAAGTTCCTCACGATCTACTCGGTGCAGACTACGTAGTCGAGTAAAGCTAATGACGACTTAGAGTAAGCAAGTACTCAGCAGCATTTTACAGATATTTACAAATGCCTTTACAAAAGTCATGTATGCTCATTAAAACTCATCGACTGCATAATCGTTTTCTTTTCACATGCCCAGGTCTCTGGATATTACTTCCGCGGTTGGCCTCACCTGGCTGATTAGCTCCAATGCCTCCTCGGGAGTTGTCCCCTCGGCAAAACCCTCACCAACGGCCTCGATGTCTATCCTAAGGTAGATCAATTTGGTCATGGCGAGAGCTTGGGTGACGCCGACAGCTACAGGCTCATCCAAGTACTTCTTCAAGACACTCGGGGCTTTGCTTAGGCGTTCATGCACTTGGATGATGGTACTGGAGCTGGTCCCGGGATAGTGAGGTTGCATGATGTCCAAGAGCTCTTTCATGGATTCAATGAGGACTTCCCATGACTCCTTGATCACCTTGATTTTCTTCGCGAAGGCACCAAATTGAATCGGGGCATTGGCTTTTGAAGTTGTTCAGATGCATCGACAAATATATTGGTCAACCAAGATAAGAAGTCAAAGCAACAAGCAGTTGGGCTAAGATCATAGTCAAGCAGGAGACTTACTGGCATAGTCAGCCTCTACCTTGGCTTTGGCCTTCTCCACTTCCTTCAACTTTTTATCTTGTTTTTCCCTCTGCTTTGCCTAGGCTTTCAGCTCAGCTTTGAGGGCTGCAAATCAAAACAATCAAGAACTCAAGATCATAGTCAAGACTCAACAAAGACAGTCAGGAATCAACAATGCTGGAGAAATCTACTCGTGGTTCACTCAAGAGGACAATACAGAAGACTTACTTCTGATTTTTTAGCTTGAGCCCAGTTCTCATCCCTGAGCTTGTCTACTGATCCCCTCAGCCATGTCTCCATCTTTTGGCTAGTCCGCTCCAAGTCGTCCTTGGCTACTTAGAGCTAGTGCAGTTGTTGGAGCTGGGGGACGAGCTCGGTTAGGACCTTATTCATCTTCTCTGAACGGTCAACGATCTTCTGCTTAGAACAAATCAGGGGAAATAAGAGTCAAACGGTAGAATACTAGACCAACGGAAACTATCAAAGAACCCAACATGGCGAGATTCACAACATACCTGGACTCCCTTGGACGTAGCAATTGCAGCATGCATGAGATTTCTGTGCTCCCTCAATGCTGCTTGCTCATCGTGCTCGTAGCTCTCTGTAACTCCCTCGGGGGTGACCCAATAAAAAGTCCTTGGGAAGTTGCACAGAGGGGCTACGAGCCTAGGGAGATCTCCTTCATCAGAAGACGATGATATTGCCGGTGATGGGGTCCTGGCCGTGAATTCGGCAGCTGCACGATCTTCAGCGATCTGCTCGGGGGCTGGAGCAGTAGCTTCAGTTTTGGCTCCCTGATTGGTAATTCTGCTGTCAGGGCTACTTCAGCTTCAGCAGCTGGGGCAGCCTCTAGCTCGGCAGGTGAAATTGCTGGTTCTGGCTCGGCTGGGATAGGCTCGGTGGCAGGAGCTGCTGGCGTAGTCCCCTTGGGATCTATGTCAACTCGCTTCCTGCACAATATATCAAATATTAATACATTTACCATATCATTCAAGATTCTTAGAAGATTGAAGGTATTTTCTGTTACCTTTTGGAAGTCTTAAATTTCCACTGAGGAGCTCCAGGAGATGTCGACAAGGGGCTTGATAGCCTGCTCGGTGGCAGAGAGTGCCGGCTGTCAGGCCAGTCGGTGCGGCAATCAGCGATGGAGATTTGGTCCCAGTCGGCTCTGTCCCCAATGCAGCTGACTGGGGGGTCGAGGCGCTTAGTGGTGCTGGCCTTGGGCTAGGTGATGCCGGCCTTGGGCTTGGTGGCCTAGGAGCTAAATCGACAGGATCCTTGATTTTCTTCTAGCCCGGGTCATCAATTGGCTTCTTCCTAGCCCTCTTGGAACTGGGTTGGGTGGCACAAGGGCTGGCTGGCCGCTTCTTCATTTTGGTGGCCGGCTGATTTTGGGAATCATTATCAAACTCCACACAGTCCTGCAAGTATTTCGATAACATACATCATGCATTGCAGAACAATCCAAGAACATATATCCAAAAATATTCATCACAGAAGGATGACAATCCAATATCAATCTTTCAAGATTACCTGTGGCCGAGGCCTGCTCTGGCTGTAGGGCGTGGGGGCGCGTTCGCCATCCTCTGTGTCCACTACCCCATTGATGAAGAAGCCGAGTAGGGTATCAGTAACCTTGTCCTTGTCGGCTACGTCGGGGTGTTCGCAGCTAGGATCGTCCTTGCCTTGGTAGTCCCAACCAAAATGGCTCCTGGCCTTCAGAGTCTAGTGCAACGGTTGAGGAAACACCTTGCCACCCAGGGACCAGTCAACCCTATGCTCTTCAGGAGGTCGATCTTCTCAATCAGCTAGTACACTTGCCCCATTTCCTCGTACGTTAGCACAGAGGACCAGCTGGGCAGGACAGTTGGAGAGAACCAGTGAAAGGGGCAGAGAGGGCTCCAGATTTGAGCAGTAGAACCACTCTCTGTGCCGCCCTTGAGTGATGTCTTCAGAGGAACATTGAGATACATTTTCTTCATCTCGTTCCTAAGTTAAAGACTAGCTCCCCCGGTGACTTGGATTTTGTTCTTGGACGGCTGGGGCTTTATGTGGAACAGGTACCAAAAGAGATCGAAATGGGGCTTGACCCCTAGAAAGACTTGCATAGAGTGGCGAAGATAGAGATGTGAAGGATAGAGTTGGGATTCAAGTTCACCAAGTCTATCTGATAAAAGGATAGAAGCTGGCGTAGAAAATCTGAAGCTGGGAGGGCGAGACCGCGATCAAAAAATGAGGTGAAGATGACGGTCTCACCAGATTTGGGCGCTGGTATCGACTCTCCCTCCGTAGTGTGCTAGTGGATGGCATCCTGACGTTGCAACATTAATCGTTTCTCTAATAGCTTCAGCTTCACCGGGCTGCAGTCCGACATCGGCCAGACTCCGGTGGTCATCTCAGGGATCTCAAATGGAGCTTTCGGCATTGCTGGAGGTGGGAAAGACTTGTGGAGGCTTGGAACGGATGCGGCGGAGCAGAATCGGGCGAGTCTCGAGTGGGCACGCAGGCTACAGTGAACCCTAGCAAGGCGGAGTGTGAAATTTGGGCGTGGAAGCAAGAAGATGAAACAATTGGCAAATTGGAGAAGAAGGGGAATCATTTCTCTCTCCCCGCTTTACAAAGCCTGTGCTAATAAGTGGGCTTGGGCCAACTAATTTAGTATTGGGCCACAAAATAGAGTTTCTAAATGGCATGCTCTATTGAGTCGACTGCTGGCTATGTTGAAATCACAGTGCAGATGTTATTTACAGAAACTGATTAAATAATCAAATATGCTTCATGAAGGCCTCATAGCTGAACACATGTGTTCTGATATCTGTATTATTTACCAGGTATTGAGGATATATCTTTATAAGAATCAATAGCTGGTCTCCATTAAAATTGGGGATGCAAGTATCTCTCAACTACACCTGACCACATATTGGATTATAATCCATGAAGTGGTACTTGGCTTACATGCTTAGCCAACAATTGCCTTGAGCAAAAATTCTTCCAGCTGACATGATGCTGAAGAGTCTAATTTCCGAGTAGTACACTACTCGGGAAAGACTAAAAAGTTAAAGATCTTTGACTTTATATTTAATTGTTTCACAATTAAGCACAAAGTCGGGGGCTACACCTAATAGGTACGCCTATTCAAGCGCACACTATTCATATTTTACCATGAAGCCCTTCATAGCCTTGTTGCTAGCCGATATGAAGCAGGACTTGGAGAAGAAGCACTCGGACAACGAGAACTCGGGAAGTTTTCCCTAAGGGGGATGAGTACTCGGCATCAGCTGTGACTCAACTATGAAGGTCTCAAGGACTGCCGTGGAGGCCATGGGCCTCGGGTACCTTATGAGAAGCATTAGGGCCACTCGGATAGAGGATGGGCCTAACCTTGTAATTAGGGATATAATAGGACTCGGCATACATTACATTATACGACAAGGAAAGGATATAGTCCTAGTCGGGCACATTGTATTCCTAGAAGGAAATCCCTTGGTCAAAGTCTGACTGGGATTCCTACCCTATAACCTTGTCCCCCCGGTATATAAGTGGAGGTAGGGCGCCCCCTGAGGGCAACGGGGACAATCTCATCAAAAGAAAAACCTCAAAGGCAATATACAACAGCTGGAAGTAGGGTATTACCTCACCTCAAGGGCCTAAACCAAGATAAATCGTTTTGTGTTCTTTTGCAATCCATCAAGTTTAGGTCTCATGGGTAGCCCCATATTATTATTGCCAATATAAAGCATCGACAAAAAGAAGAACAAAATCGAAGACCATCATGCTTTACAAGGTCCAATGGAGCCACCACATTGAGTAGGAGGCAACTTGGGAGCAAGAAGACTTCCGTCAAGAGAAGTACCCCCACCTCTTTCCTAACTAGGTAAGCAATCTCGAGGATGAGATTATTTTATGGGGGTAGGTTTGTAACACCCTAAAAATTTGAATCTAAAAAGCCGGAAACTAAAACTTGGAACCATCAAAAATCTTTTTGAAATTGCATTCATGTTGGGGTTAAAGTTGCTTCTCCATTTATTTTAATTTTATTTTATACCGGTGCCAAAATTTCCAGCACATTAAGTTGAGAGATGTTTCCAAAGAAATCATTTCTCTTTTAAACTCAAATCAAAATAATATATAAGCCATAATTATGAATTAACATTCTTATGGAATATTTTTCCACAAGTATCAAACTCGGATTCAAAATGTTCAATTAAACAGTCCTTTTGTTAGTACAAATAAATCCAAAAAATAATAAATGCTTCTGTGTAGATGGGCCGCCATTTTCCCCCTTTTCCTTCCTCCGTGTGGCCCAGCCCAGCCATCTCCTCCCTCTATTTCATTTCCTCTCACTCCTGCACTGGGCCAGCCCAGCCTGCCTTCTCTCTCCCTCCTCCTTTCGGCCCATCTAGCCTGTCCCCTTCTTCCCATCCCTCTATCCCTCCTCTGGGCCGTAGCAAACACGGCCCACACCAACGTCGGCCCAGTAAACTACCCCTTCCCCTTTGGAATTTTTTTTATTTTTATATTTTTAATAAAATATTTACAAAAGTACATTTTCGTTTGAAAAATTTACAAAAATATACTCCCAACGCCCTCTGGGAGGGCGTTTTTTAAAAATTGCCCTCCTAGAGGGCGATTTAATGACCTGGCTAACAGCCGTAGGCCGGGCAACTGATGGCCGTCAGCACTTTTGCAGGCGGCCCCCTTGCCAGGGGCCGCCCAAAAACCGCCCTCCTAGAGGGCGGCAAGGGGGCCGCCTGCAAAATACCGGCCGCGGGGCCGGCCAATTTACAGGCGGCCCCCTGGCCGCCCAAAAACCGCCCTCTAGGAGGGTGGCAAGGGGGCCGCCTGCAAAACGCCGGCCACGGAGCCGACCATTTTACAGGCGGCCCCCTTGCCAGCCTCCTAGAGGGCAGTTTTTGGGTGGGTCGGCCATTTTGCAGGCGGCCCCCTTGCTACCCTCTGGGAGGGCGATTTTTAGCCAGCCTAGGATAAAACCCCCTCCCAGACTCAAAAAATGTCATAAAATTCACAAAAATTACAGAAAAAAGAAGAGAGAGCTGAGAGCAAGGCTGAACGAAAGCAGCAAAGCTCTACCAGTTTGCTGATTCGTCTGTAGGTAAAATCTATTGTCCCTTTGTAATTTCTATTTCTATGCAAAAATTGATGTAGTATTGTACTGGTTACGTGTATAGTACTATATAAAAATAAGTTGTTACTCGTAGATCTGTAGGTTTTGAGTCAATCTGTTAGACGACTTAATTTGTGTAGAGATGGTAGTTATAAAATCTCGATTACACGGTTTTAAATATGAGGAGAATGTTGGTACCTAGTTTAACTGTATTTTCATCAACAGATATGTCAAATAAAGTGATATTTTAGTTATTTTACGGGCAAGGGAATGTTAGGTATGGTCCACAAGGTGTAGATCTATCGGAGTTTAGTTCAACGGCTAAGGGCATTGATTGGCCAGTTGAGAGAAGTTTCGGGTCAGTGTACAACTGGCTGATGAGAGACTTTCGACTGGACTCCCAGATCAACGTAATAACCTTGTATGTTGTAGTCAGTCGTGCAGTTGAAGGTTTTTTTTGGGAACTGATGCTGGTGGATTGCACTGCCACTTGGAGATGGTACGTGGAGAATGCATTCCAACGTGGTTGGCCACTGTGCATACTTGTGTCGGTGTATGAGAATGATAACACCGCTACTGCAATGCCCGTGCAAGATGATGAGGGTACAAGTACGGCGGGAGGAGGTGATGCCGAAACAATGAAAGAAAATGAAGGAGGGAATGAAGAAGATAGAGAGCCAACAGGTGTGGCAGATGAGGGAGAACTAATCGACACCATCGTCGAAGAAATGGATAGGGAAGATGCTGAAAACGAGCATGTAGAGTATGATAATTCGTCTGATGAGGACAACGTGATGCCTGCATAATGGAGCAACGAGGACTTCTCAGGCCTTGTTATCTCCAAGCAGCATCATGTGCCATGGGAGTACAAGGAGAATGAGGTCATCCAGGGGGCTAAGTATGCATATGTAGAGGATTTGAAGGATGCAGTAAAACAATGGGCGGTATCGCTTCAGAGGGAGTTCTCGATCATGAAGTCAAGCAAATCAGTGTATGAAGTGAAGTGCGTGAAGGATGGGTGTCCATGGTGGGTGCACGCATTCAAGGGTAAATGGAAGTATTATTGGCAAGTTTCAATCATGACCGAGCATTCATGTTACTTACCCGGTGTTGAAAAATATCATAGAAACATGACATCTGCATTTGTTGCAACAGAGATGTACTCCCACATTGTGAACAACCTGGGGTACGAACCAAGGTCAATTGTTAGACATATTGAAGAGAAATTCAAATACACAATTAGCTATGCTAAGGCTTGGAGGGCAAAACAAAAGGTTGTAGAGATGAGATTTGGCATATTTGAAGCATCTTATGATAATTTGCCTCATCTGTTAGCCTGTATTCTTCAGAGGAATGCAGAGACCTGCTACGACCTAAAAGCCTTTCCATCAATTGACCATGGTAATAAAAGTGTGTTGCAACGAGTATTCTTTTCATTAGGTGCTTGCATTCAAGCATTTGTGCATTGTCATCCCATCCTCTGCATCGATGGGACATTTCTGACCAGAAAGTACAGAGGGCAGATATTAACAGCAAATTGGAGTTGATGGGAACAACCAAGTTCTACCGGTGGCTTTTGCTTTTGTTGAAAGTGAGAACACTGATAGCTGGTATTGGTTCCTAGAACGGGTTAAGTCTGCAGTTATACGGATGAGGCCAGACGTATGCCTCGTACATGACCGTCACGCCGGCTTGCTATGGGCAATTGAGGAATTGAGGGATGGATGTGCTGAGAAGGGATACCCACCAAGGTGGTCTGATGTCCAAAGTAGATGGTGCATGTATCATATGGGTGCTAATTTCTACAGGCAATTTAAGAATAAGCACCTTATAGATCTTTTCAAGAGGTTGTGCGCCCAGAATCAAGAGAAGAAGTTTAATGAGCTTTGGAGGAGGTTGGATGAGCTTACCACTAAGGAAATAGATGAGCAGTCTAGGGGGCTATACCTTGTAGGGGATGAGGCTCCAACAAGCTCTTGGTCCTCTATCAAGTGACGGACCTCGTATGAGAAGAAGGTCGGCATCTCGGTTGAAAATTTTCGGAGTGGATTGAGAATGAGGCCAAAGGAGAAAATGGGCATTGTTGTATGAGATGGTCTGTTTGGCATAATGACCACAAATTTTGGCAGAGGGTTTATAATTGGGTGAATGCGTGGTGTTCCAAGGGCTCCTACTTGTTGGCATAGTTGAATTTATCTTGAATGGCACATGCAAGTACTTCAGAGATTGGTTCAGAGAAGCCAGCCCCTCAATGGCGGTTAATAATCTTTTCTTTGGCGCACTACTGACTAAGTACCTGCAAGGTAAAAGTAATAAGGCCCGAAGACATCGAGCTATACCTCAAGGTACACAAGAACACAGATTTGAAGTATTGTGTGTCGACAAGGGCATGTGCGGAATCTACCGTAAAAGAGTTGTGCAGGAGTGCGTGCTAAAGGAAGACGGGACTCATGCTCATGCCGAAAGCCTACTCTGCTCCACAAGCCATGTTCTCATGTTATTGCTGCGAGCGGTGAGTGCGGGATAGAAGCACGTTATTTTGTCTTACCTTATTTCAGAAAAGAAGCAATCTACAATACCTGGAGTGGGAGAGATATACGGCTTTGGTATGCGGGGACAATTTACTACGGACAGCATCCTCAAGCTATCTTACATCCTGACCCAACAAATTGAGGGATAAGTAGGTCGCCGCAAGACAAGACGCATCCGTAATGACATGGATGAGTCAGAATCTGGTGGAAGGCATAAACGTTGTTCAAAGTACGACCAAACAGGCCATACATATAAGAAATGTCCAAAGGATGCAACTGGTCCAAGTGTGGCGGAACCTAGAGCGTTGAGTTCAGGTGCTGATGGCATGGGCCCTGGGTACCTCACCACCAGCATATGGGCCACTCGGATAGAGGATGGGCGAATTATGTAATTAGAGATAAGATAGCACCCGCAGGCTTTACCTTGTATGATAAGGAAAACAGAGTCTTAGTCGGATAAGTTTCTATCTCTAAGGGAAATCCCTTGGCCGTATCCGGCTGGGATCCTTACCATGTACCCCTGTCCCCTGGTATATAAAGGGAGGCAGGGCGCCCCATGAGGGCATGGGAAGATCATTGATCGACATAACCTCTCAGAGGAATAAACACCATCATACTGGACGTAGGATATTACCTCACATCGAGGGCTTGAACCAGTATAAAATCTCTTTGCGTTCCTCTGCAATCCACCGAGTTTCCCCTTGCCGAGTAGCCTATAGTTCTATTGCCGGTGTAAAACATCGACAGTTGGAGCGCCAGATAGGGGCTCCAGTGAGTTTCGCATCCAAGATCTCGATGGATCCAACAAGAGGAGTCGACGGTGACAAGTTCTCCCCCGGAGACATGATTTCCTTCGAAAGCCTCGACTTCATCGCCGACCAGATCGGCAATCTGACCTTGGCCGAAACAGATCTAATCCAACCGGCCGAGGAACCAACCGACTTCGCGCCAGTTGGCCCACTAGATGTGGCGACAATCATCATCAAGCCACAGCACCAACTCTCTGCGTCGCCGAGCAACGGGGCAACTCTCTCTGCCGGCGTTCGGGCAAGGAAGGAGGGAGATCCTCAATTTCCCACTTGGATTCGGCAACGTCACACAACCGCATCCCGTGCGGCACTCCCGATCTCCGCGCTTCCGTTTGACACGTCCTGGGCCGTTTTAGATTGGATCTAGGATAATCGGGGTGATTCTTAGTCCGCTCAACTACGCGAACTCCGACTCCCAGTCGGACACCAGTTCGAACTCTAGTTCGGACACCAGTTTAGAGGGTCTCCTCATCCCCTGCGAAATCTTCATGGCATCAACGCCCCCACAGGAGATTCGCCGAGCGCAAGAGCAACAACAAGAGGAGGACCGCCGACTATGACAACAGGAGGAAGCCAACCGCGAGGCTCGCAATGACGGGCTGCGACAGGCTGGGCGAGTCGCCCAGCAGCAGATCCTCCAGACCAAAGTCGGCGACCACGACGTCTTTGTCACGCCACAACAGAACGTCGTGGCCGCCGCAACCCTACTGGACACACTCCAGCTCAGGCCTGACCATCAAGCCACCCCGACTATCGCCAAGATCAAGGCGATGATCACAGCTGTCGCCTGTCAGCAGCAAGAGCAGTCAGGTGACACAGTTATACCGACCAACCGGTCGGGTTCTCCGGCGGCAGGATCATCTGCGTCAACTCTACGCCGGGCAGCTGGCTCTAGTTGGCCACGCGAGGAGTTCCGACAAACCTCACTCGGCGGCACCAACAACAACCGGCGGTGCCACCAGTTCGACTGCCAACCTAATCAAGACCTCCGAGTCTGACTACAACGCGACCTTCGCCATACCATAAACGCCTGGCGCGAAGAAGATGAGCGTCTCCGAATGGAGGACGAAAACGAACGCTTCGGTCTCCACCACGAGCGATTACGCCGCCCCAGACGGAGCTGGAGCCCTGACGAAAATGAAGGCATTCCCGCTTTCACACGGGAGCTCCAGGAGGTTGACTGGCCGTCGGGCTTCAAGCCTACGGGGATCGAGAAATATGACGGCAAAACCAACCCCGAGTCCTGGCTCACCGTATACACCCTGGTGGTTCGTGCAACCGGAGGTGATAGTAAAGCCATGGCTAACTACCTCCCAGTCGCTCTGGCCGACACGGCGAGGACATGGCTGTCAGGCCTCCCGAGGCGGTCGATCGGTTCCTAGGGACAACTCAGGGAGCGGTTCATCGCTAACTTCCAGGGGACCTACGAGAGGCCATCTTCAGAGCACGATCTTTATCAGCTGCACCAAAAGAAGAACGAGTCTCTGCGTGAATTCATCAAGAGGTTTTCCGAGAAGCGCAACCAAATTCCAACCATCAAGGACGAGGCTGTCATCGCCGTCTTCCGCAAGGGAGTAAAGGATGCCCCGTTCATCGTGAAGTTCACTCGGAAGCCACCATCCACAGTCTGGGCCATCTTCGACATGGCTAACAAATACGCCAACTCGGCCGAAGCAGTCGCTGAGGCCTTCGACGAAAAGAAGGAGCCCTGACAAAAAGATCAGAAGGCAAAAGCCGATAACAAGCCGTCTCAAAACAAGTCTGGCAGCCGCAAGCGGAAGTCAGACAACGAGGTGGCCAACATGGAGTGCACTCGGTTGCGGCCCCAGCGGAATAACGACTATCAAAAAGTCATGAGCGGGCCATGCCCCTTCCATCCCAAGGGCAAGCACGCGGCCAAAGACTGCTACATGCTTAAGAAGTTTGCCTCCGAGTAGGCTTCATCATCTGGCGCCGACAAGGACAAAGACAAGCCAGATCAGGGTTCGGCCGATGGTTTTCAAGATCCTCAAGCCGAGCTCAACCATATCTTCGGAGGGCCGTCTGCCTATGAGTCCAAGTGCAAATAGAAGCTATTAGTGTGCGACATCAACACGGTCTCTACAACGGACACCCCCCAGTACCTGCGCTGGTCAGGAGATGGCCATTACTTCAACTGCGCAGATCACCCAGATCGGGTTTCACACCCGGGACAACTATCCACTCGTCTGGACCCGGTGTCAGATATCAGGCCGAAGAAAACCCTCATCGACGGAGGCAGCGCGCTCAACATCTTATTTGCCAAGACTTTGGACGAGATGAAGATTCCTCATTCAGAATTACGGCCAAGCACTGCGCCCTTCCACGGGATAATTCTCGGCCTGTCATCAACTCCACTCGGGCAGATCACATTGCCAGTAACCTTCGGCACGCGGGATAACTTCCGCACGGAAAATGTCTGCTTCGAGGTCGCCAACTTCGAGACCGCGTACAAGTACTGCGATACTCGGACGACGGCACTCGCCAAATTTATGGCAATACCGCACTATACATATATGGTGCTCAAGATGCCTGGGCTAGCAGGAGTCCTCTCCCTCCGCAGTAACGTCAAGCAAGCCTTCGCCTACGACAAGGAGAGCTGCGAATTGGCTCAATTACAAGAGATGGCAGTCGGGCGCAACAGCATTCGGCAAGCCGTCACAACCGAAGTCGAGGAAGATCCAGTTTCGGCAAAAAAGACGGCGAAGTCGGGAATTTCAACGGACTCTGACACGAAGAAGATCCCCCTGGACCCTTCCGACCCCTCCAAAACTGCTCTAGTCGGGACCGGACTCGACCCTAAATAGAAGACGCGCTCGTCACCTTCCTTCAAGCTAACAAGGATATCTTCGCCTGGAAACCGTCCGACATGCCGGGCGTACCAAGGGAGGTGATCGAGCACACCTTCAACATAAAGACAGACGCCAAGCCGGCCAAGCAACTGCTGCGGCGCTTCGCTCAAGACCGCAAGGATGCTATTCGGGAGGAGATCACCAAGCTCCTCACAGCCGGGTTCATCAAGGAGGTCTATCACCCGGACTGGCTGGCAAACCCAGTTCTGGTCCAGAAGAAAAACGGTAAATGGTGCATATGCGTCGACTACACCGATCTCAACAAGGCGTGCCCCAAGGACCCATTTGGTCTTCCCAGGATAGATCAGGTGGTAGATTCCACGGCCAGGTGCGACCTACTCAGCTTTCTCGACTGCTACTCGGGATACCATCAAATCAGCCTGAGGGAGGAAGACTGCTTAAAGACATCTTTCATCACGCCGTTTGGAGCGTACTGCAACATCACAATGCCATTTGGTCTGAAAAATGCTGGAGCAACCTATCAACGGGCAATTCAGCGGTGTCTGCACACTCAAATCGGGCGCAACGTGGAAGCCTAGTCGACGACGTGGTGATCAAGAACAAGTCCAAAGCAGACCTCATAGCTGACCTGGAAGAAACCTTCCAAAATCTTCGACGATTCAAGATGAAGTTGAACCCAGAAAAATGCGCCTTCGGAATGCCATCCGGCAAGTTACTCGGCTTCATCGTCTCACATCGTGGCATCGAGGCAAACCCGGAGAAACTCAACGCCATAATGAACATGGCTCCCCCGGCTAACCAGAAGGACGTCCAGAAGCTGACAGGCTGCACGGCGGCACTCAGCCAATTTATTTCCCAACTAGGTGAACGGGGTATGCCCTTCTTCAAGCTACTCAAAAAGGCGGACAATTTCCAATGGACTCCGGACGCCCAACAAGCCTTCGAAGACTTCAAACAATTTCTCACATCACCTCCCATGTTGGCGTCACCTATGCCCCAAGAACCACTAATGCTGTATCTGGCGGCAACCACTCAGGTAGTCAGCACGGTGCTAGTGGTCGAGCGATCCGAACAGGGTCACATCCAGAAAATACAGCGGCCAGTTTACTTTGTCAGCGAGGTGCTTGCCGACTCGAAGACAAGATATCCGCAGGTCCAGAAGCTATTATATGGCCTACTCATCACAGTCCGGAAGCTGGTGCACTACATTCAAGCACATCAAGTCACGGTGGTCACATCGTTTCCACTCGGGGATGTCCTTCATAATCGCGAGGCCACCAGCCGAATCGCTAAATGGGCACTCGAGCTGATGGCGTTCGATATCACCTTTCAGCCATGGACAGCAATTAAATCACAAGCTCTAGCCAACTTCGTGGTCGAGTGGACAGAAGTTCAACTGCCTACATCAACAGCGAAGCTAGAGTACTGGACAATGCAGTTCGATGGTTCTCTACGGATCGGTGGCGCCGGGGCTAGAGTCATATTGACATCCCCTACCGGCAAAAAACTCAAGTACATTCTACAAATCCACTTCCCGGCTTCCCACAACGTCGCCGAGTACGAGGCACTTATCCATGGGCTCCGGATTGCTATATCACTCGGCATACGTCGACTGGTTGTGCGTGGGGATTCTCAACTCGTGGTGAACCAAGTCATGAAAAACTGGACCTGTCTCGATGATACCATGGCAGCATACTATCAGGAGATCCGCAAGCTGGAAAACAAGTTCGATGGGCTGGAAATAACACACATCCTGCGCCAATACAGTGACGCGGCAGACGAGCTGGCAAATATGGGATCCAAGCGAGAAGCGGTTCCGACTAGAATCTTCATCAAGCAACTTATGAAGCCATCAATCTAGAAGAAACCGGCGCCGGAGCAGTTGGGAGGCGAACCTACCCCGGCTATAGACGAGGCATTGCACATATGTCAAGACTGGCAAGCCCCTGTTGTCAAATTTCTCCTGGACAACGAACTCCCAGACGATCGCAGTCAAGCCGAACAAATCATGCATCGAAGCAAAAGCTTTCTACTAGTCGGAGAAGACCTGTACCGAAGGAGCGCATCCGGTGTCCTCATGCGTTTCGTCACCACCGAGGAAGGCAAGCAGATCCTGCAATCGATCCACTCGGGTATATGTGGCAACCATGCCACATCCAGGACGTTACTGTGGAGGCCATGGCCCCGGGTACCTCACCACCAGCATATGGGCCACTCGGATAGAGGATGGGCCGAATTATGTAATTAGAGATAAGATAGCACCCGGCAGGCTTTACCTTGTATGATAAGGAAAACAGAGTCTTAGTCGGATAAGTTTCTATCTCTAAGGAAAATCCCTTGGCCGTATCCGGCTGGGATCCTTATCATGTACCCCTGTCCCCTAGTATATAAAGGGAGGCAGGGCACCCCATGAGGGCACAGAAGATCATTGATCGACATAACCTCTCAGAGGAATAACACCACAACTAGACGTAGGGTATTACCTCACATCGAGGGCCTGAACCAGTGTAAAATCTCTTTTTGTTCCTCTGCAATCCACCAAGTTTCCCCTTGCCGAGTAGCCCTATAGTTCTATTGCCGGTGTAAAACATCGACATTAGCTGTCGAGGGTGCCCAGCTAGGCACCTTCCGTCCACGGCCTTCACGTCACCTCCTGCGAATAGACCACCGGTTCCATGAGAGGTAAGAGTTGTACTAACATTCGTTCACATCATTTCTACATATCTTTGTTCCCCAATATGGACTACAGTGCTATATTTTGCAGTTTGCATGAGGCTGGACTTCTTCCGCTGTGCAGGCTAGTTGAGCCCGCACCGGACGAGAGGGACCCCGCCAGGCGATGGGACACTGACCGGTCACTTCTAGCAGCACTGGTGGATCACTAGAGACCGTAGACGCACACGTTCCACCTACCGTGTGGCGAGATGACTCCCATACTCCAGGACGTGTCCTACCTGCTGGGACTTCCCCTCGCAGGGGATGCAGTCGGTCCGGTAGATGGGACGCACGGTTGGTCGCAGGACAACACTACTCGGTTTGAGGCCGTGCACCGTCGACCTGGACTTGGTAGGCCGGGTTCGCTACCACCTTACACCACGAGCGGCCCCTCACAGGCATGGTTGCTACAGTCACGGATTCCTTCGATTCACAATCATCCGATCTGTAAACAATAGTGGTGCTGACTACAATCTTGCTTTACAGCCTGATCAGCTAGACCAAGATGCCGACCAATACTTGGTGCAGCGGAGCTTGGAGGCGTACCTGCTGTGGCTGTTCGGGTGGGTGATGTTCACCAGCACGACGGGGCACGTGGTGGACAATGGACTGATCCACTACGCTCGTGCGATCGCCGATAGTGAGGACGGCTGTGTACCACAGTGGAGCTGGGGATCTGCTATGCTAGCAGCGATGTACCATGGTCTTTGTGACGTGTGCACAAAGACCGATGCAGGTGCGATTCTCGCCGGTTGCCCTCTCCTTCTACAGCTATGGGTGGCCGAGCGCTTCGTGATAGGCCACCCTCTGATTCAGCACTCTCCCGACGAGGACGGCCTTGGAGGCTTGTACAGGTAGTCGGCCGAGGACCGTCCCACTATGGGGACGGTATGGTGTCGTCGTGAGGTATGTTACGTCAAATTGTAGGTTTACCACTAAAGCGCAAACACTGACGTGTTCCCCCTGTCCTATTTTACAGCATCGTTACGCTCACACGCAGGTTAGGAGGGCCTACTATGACTTCGTTATGGAGTTGGACCGCCTGCAGCCCAGCGACGTGGTCTGGGAGCCGTATAGTCCGCAGGCCATCACGGCCCATGCACCGCTCGGACTCTCGGCTCTTTGCACGCGCGACCAGTCGTATTGGATGACGAGAGTGCCGTTGGTGTTCGACATCTTCGTCGAGCCCCACTGTCCGCAGCGCGTGATGCGACAGCTCGGCCTACGTTAGCTCTTCCCTATGCCCGTGCAGATGGTTGTGCCTCATGACGTGCACAGGTTAGTACAGCTATGATCTTTGTTGAGTAGTACAACTCTTATATTAAGTCTAATGCACTCTCTGCAAATAGGTATAATCGTAGGAGACAGGCAGCCAGCACTCAGTGGTATCCACGACTACAGTAGTACGTCGACAACTGGTTGTTGGAGACGGAGGAGGTCGTCAACGAGATTTTTCCACACACTGAGGACAACTACCTAGCATACCTCAGGTGGTACCAGCTCCGCACCCGCACACGTGTGACGTTCACCCCAGAGGATCCACAGCCACATGTCGTTGCTATGACTGACACATATCGTAGACACCATGACTAGGACTACTTCCGCGCGGTAAGACACATTCTCTTTGTAGTTTGCTATTCACTTTGTAGGTATCCATGGTTCTAACATATATTTATGTCCCATTTGAAATAGGCCAACGCAGCGTGACAGGTTCGGGCAGATGCGGACGCGGCGTTCGGACAGTTGGACAAAGGGATCATGCTGACTGCAGAGAAGCAGAGGACGACTTTCGGGAGGATCCGTCAGTCGATACACACAGTGATCCATTGTCACACCCTGACTTTAGCCACACAAAATTATACCTAAGAAAAATACCCAAGAAAATAAATTTAAAAAGGCTAGAGAAATTAATTAAAGGTGTAAAATGCAAGATAATAAATTATCATGGCCGGGAATATTTTTCTTGTATTCTCTGTACCAAAATACATTACCTGGATTTTTAGTGGAATTTTTAGAGCAGAGGAACTATTTTTAATAAATCAAAAACGCTTATCGGAATTTAAATCGTCCTGGAAAATCTTTTTCCTTTTTCCTCTCTCTTTTTCTTCTGTTGGGCCAGCGGCCCGCTCCTGTGCCGGCCTCCCTCCCCACGCACCCGTACCCCGCGCCCGCGCCTGCGCCCGCACCCCTCGCTCGCGCCCTCACTCGCGCCCGCGCCCTCGCTCGCGGCCGTGCCCGCGCGCCTCCCGCTGACAGGCTGGGCCCGCCTGTCAGCATCGTCTTCCTTCTCTGTCTGAATCGAGCGGAGGGGAAAATCCCCGGAGCCGTCCAATCCGGCGCCGCCTCCCGCCTCCTCCCGCGCTCGCACTCGGTTCAAACGGGCGTGGACCGAGTCCGCCCCACCACCCCGAGTTCCCCGGCGTCCATGCCCCCTCACTCCCAAGAATTGCGCACACGATCTCCACGCCGCCTCACTCTCTCCCGTGCACAATTGGAGTGTTCGGCCTCGATCTCTCCCGGCCGACTGCATCAAAAGCCCCTCCGCCCTCTCCTCCATCTTTCCCCCAACACACCGAGTTTCCCCGTGCTCTAGAACCCCCTCACCACCACGCACCCGAGCTCCCCCTTTTTCGCCGACTCCGGCCACCGCTTGCCGCCGTTTCGGACGCTGCCAGGCCATACCGCCACCGCCATCACCTCTGCCGTGCCACACCGCACCTCGGCCGCCACTCCGTGGAAGCCAAAGCCCGCCGGACCGCCCGCCCACGCGCACGGTGAGTATCGGTCCTCCATCTCCTCTCCGGCCGGTGATTCCCGCCGCGCCACGTCTCCATTCTTCGCCCTAACTCCTCTTCCGTCCTCCTCATCCTCTAGGACACCTCGGCAACCGTCTCTCACCCGTTCCCCACCGTCGGAGCTCCGTCGCCGACGTCGTCCCGAGGCCGCCGCCGCTTTTTTGTTGCCACCGTCGTCTTCGCGCCGTCGCGAGCCGCCGGTGAGAACCCCCTCCATTTTCCCGTTCCATTCTGCCCCTCCGTGTGGTCGCCGCCGCGCCGGGTGGTCGCCGCCGGTGACCATCGGTCGCGTGCACACCGCCGCCTCCCGCTCGAGACGGCTGGCTTCGGCCGTCGCTCCCTGGGGCCGTCCGATCTGCCGGGTGGCAGATCGGGGCCGCCAGCTCACTCGCCCGCGTGGTTGCCCACGGTGGCGCCACGTGGTGCGCCCGCTCTCAGCCGTGGTGGACTTGGTCCACCATGCACCCGCCTCTGTGCGCCGCTAGCCAGTAGGGCCAGCTGGTCGGCGCCGCCTCTCCCTCTGGTGACGTCTTTAATTCGGTTTAATGCGCAATAAATCGCCTGTTAATTATATTTACACTGAAAATAGTAGTAAAACTTCAATAAATCATAACTAATTCATACAAACTCCAATTAAGTCCATTCAAATTTCATTAAATCCAAAAAAATGCCAAGAATCCATTAAAAATACTTTCAGCCCATGTTTGATTGCCCCATGTACTGTTTTAATTGTTTATGCATTGTTTGTTGTAGAATCCAACACCGGTAATTCTCCCGCGTATTTCAAGATCGTAGCAGAGTACCTTGAGCCAGAGCAAGGCAAGTCGCACTGTTACTTCGATCACTTTGTACCAATTTTTTGCTAAATTGCTTTCTTTACTCAAATAAACTGCATTATTTTAATATTTCATGTGGGTAGTTATTACCTATGCAATGTTAGGACTTAGCCTTAGTTTTGAAACTTGAACCCTTGTCACCTGGGTAATAATGTGATTAGATTACAGTTCTTAGGATGCTTAGCCATGCTTAGCAACCTAGCTCACATGGGAATTAAATATTATTTCTTTTATATGATTCGACTCCATGTCGCAAAAGTGAAACTTTGGATAGGCTGATGTTAAATTATTAAAACTTGACCTAAATGGTGGGCTGTGGGTGTATGGTTTTGCTTGTCACACCCATGGCAATTAAGAACCGGTTCGCGGGAACCACTTGGGCAACTTCCCGTACTTTCCACAAGCCAGTGTGGGCAACGGCTGGGCTTGAAGCGTTTCTTCTCCCTCTCCTAGGCACCGAAGAAGAGGGTGAGCGGGATGGAGTTGGGTCGGCCCAGGGTAGGGTTGATCGGCTGCCGGATTCACCGTGGCGCAAGGGGGGTAGCCTGGCCAATATGGCGTGCCCTATCGGCAGGTGCAACTCAGCGTGGTGTGGATGGTTAGGGAGGGGTTTCGTGAACGGTCCTGTCACAGCCTCTCATGGGACATCGTGGTGATGTACTGGCACACGGGAACATGTGTGGGGCTGTGTCTTGTGGGTACAGTTGTACACCTCTGATCAGAGTAAAACTATTCGAATAGCCGCGCCCGCGGTTATGGCACATTGGCCAAGACTCACCGTGATTAGTCTCACCCTAGATAATTAATCCGGTTTTATCAAACTGGTGTTGTGGAAGGTGTTGAGTCTGATCGACGTGGTTGAGTTGACCGGGGGTGACCGGTTAGTGTGGTGTAACACTAGTTGGTGGAGACTGGTGAGTGTGGTGTAACTCTCATCAGTGACGCCTGGTGGTCATGGTGTAACTTCCATCAGCACGACCTAGTCAACGTGGTGTAGCGTTGATCAGGAAAAGCTGGTCAGCGTGGTGTAACGTTGTCCGGTGGTGACTGGTTAACGTGGTGTATCGTTAATCAGTAGAGTCTAGGTAACGTGGTGTAACGGTACTCGGAGGTGTCTAGTGAACGTGGTGTAGCGTTCATCAGTGGAGACTAGTTGGCGTGGTGTAGCATCAATCAGTTGGGAATGGTTGGGCCTGGTTAACATGGGGTAACGTTAATCAGTGGAGAATTAATATGGTTAAATTAATCAACTTTTTACATGTTTGCGAACTACTACTGTTTGCAACTGCTTTTATGCAAAACAAACCCTATCCCATCTTTGTACCCTGTGCATATGCATAATTGTGGGTGTGATTTGTTGAGTACTATGGGTGGTACTCAGCCTTGCTCCAATTTTCCCCCAGTGTTGGAGAACGCATCAGACGAAGATCATTCTGAGGAATAGGCTGGCTCCGCTGTCAAGTTGCTTGTGGGAATGGACGCTGCCGATGGACCCGCTATTTATAGGCTATTTTTACCTTTTCCGCTGCATTTATGTAATATACATTTTACTCTGTTTGTAAGACACTCTGTATGGCAACTTGGTTTGTGTACCCTAGCTTTCCTGGGCAGGGATTTATTACACATTAATGTTCAGAATTTCGGTGAGAATTTCTCGGCGTTACAAGTTGGTATCAGAGCCGAGCTTGACCGTAGGACCAGCCAAATGGAAACCCTAAGAGCCCTCTGAAATTCTCATTTGCATATGCTTCTTACAGTTGGAGTTATTTTGGGAAAAGTGGGAATCTATTTTCAGGTTGGGGTAAAATCTTGGCCGTTTATGTGATGGAAAATTTGAGTCAAATCTGGAGTTAAATTTTTGTTTTAAGGATTGACATGGTGTCCAAATTTTGGGAAAACATTGGTTAATCTAGGGAAGGTTTGATTTACGGCATGTATAAAATCTCTTTATTTGTGTTGAAAATTATTATGTGAATTTTATTTGGTATTATTTGGTTTCGCAATGGTATTTTGTTGGTTTCAAATTTACTTACAAAATTATTTACTGCATAAAATCGTTGTTGTTTCCAAATTATTTATTGTTTACTTATTTGGATCTGAGCATACATTGATTCCCCCCCCCCCCTTTGCTATCTGTAGATGGACAACCTCCCCAACCAGCGTGGCGCAGACATGGGTGGCTTTGTGGAAGAACTACGGATGATGAGTTTCACTTTAGGGTACAGCCATGCCCCAGAGTACACAGCAGTGGAGCCCTTGGAGGGTGAGCTACCGCACCGGGTTTGCTTGGAGTTACCCGGCGAGATATACCTCCTGCCTGCTATGGAGGTCGAGGTTGGTGGGCGCACTTTCAATCACGCTTGTCAGGAGGCCGCTTTCCGCCTGCTTGGAGAGCTGCGTTGGAAGCATCACTCTACCCTCCGCACCACTGCTTACTGCTACCTCCCCTGCCGGACGCCCGACCAAGAATACAATCGTTTCCAGCTGGCAAACAATGAGAACGACACCACCATCGTTCACATGAGGCAGGCGATGATGGCTATGGACTACATGCACGCCAACTGGGTGCGTGCAGCCCACGACCGAGAGGACACCAACAGGATGACTATCATGGGACTCTAGAATCAGATCCACCGCCTGAAGAAGGGGGTCGCGGAACTCAAGGGACAGCCGCCACCCAGTGGTGCCAGGATCCGGCTGACTCCGAGGAAGAGGACTCTTCCTCCGGTGCGTGTTCAGTTGGCTCCCAGGAACGGGCCACACACACCACCACCCCTACCAGCTCTAGCACTTGCACCAGCTCCAGCCCCAGTACCAGCACCGACGGGTGGATGGATCAGCGCGTCGTCTGGCGACGATGACTCTCAAGGAGGCACCAGCATCCACGGGAGCTTCACTTCCACCGACGACAGCAGCTCCTTCAGCGAGTCCCGTACCCGCAACAAGGCTAGTTCTTCAGCCCACGGAAGTGTGGACTATGTGGGAGGATCCAGGAGCCGCACCGATGATGAGATGGGCGACGAGCAGGAGCCGGAGTACAACTCTGATGATTGCAGGAGCCGCTCGGAGCAGTAGACACGCCACCCTTAGTTTGTCGTTTTTCTTAGTTTGATTTCCTGTTTAGTTGTAATGTTAGAAATGTTTGTTTTGTTTGGGGTTAGTGGTGGCATACCGTCTGTTGTGGTATGTTCACCGTAATTAGGAGTTGAATTGTTTTTCTCATGTTTCCAACCCAGAATTTCAGTTAATTTAATTCAGCCACTTAATTATCACCCCTATTTCTGAGCCACCTGTTTTTCTCCTCCCCTTCCTTTGCTCTCCCCTTCAGATGGTGAACACAAGGAGTGGAGCCCATGCTGCCAGCGACGCCAGCGCTACTAACCAACGTGAAGGAGCACCTCAAAACCAGGGAGCACCCAACCACATGCCACCACCGCTACCAGAGAATCTGACGCTAGCACAAGTCATAGCCAACCAGAACCAGATGTTGGCCATGATGATGCAACAGATGCAACAGAACAACCTACAGCAGCAACACCAGCAACCGCACAATCCGGCCATTGCCCCTCAATCCAAGCTACCTGAGTTCCTGAGGGTCAGGCCGCCAACTTTTTCCAGCACCCCCAACCCCATTGATGCCAACGACTGGTTCTTGGCAATCGAGAAGAAGCTCAACCTCCTCCAGTGCACCGACCAAGAGAAGGTCGCTTTTGCTACTCACCAACTCCAAGGTCCCGCATCGGCTTGGTGGGACAACTTCCTGGTGACCCACACCGCTACCACGGATGTCACTTGGGCTGAATTCTGCTACAATTTCCGGAAGTCGCAAATTCTGGCGGGAATTGTGGCACAGAAGAAAAGGGAGTTCAAGGACTTGGTCCAAGGGAATAGGACGGTTACAGAATACCTCCACGAGTTCAACTGTTTAGCGCGCTACGCGCTAGAAGAGGTCCGCACCGATGCGGAGAGACAGGAGAGGTTCTTGGATGGATAGAACGACGAGCTAACCAATCAGCTCCTCTCAAGCGACTACCCAGACTTCGAGAAGCTGGTGGATAAAGCTATCCGCCTGGAGAGCCAGCACAACAAGGTGGATCGCAAGAGGAAGGCAGCACAGTTCCAGACTCACCAAGGACAGCTTCAGCGACCACGGATGATCATGGGCCCGCATGGTGGACCAGCCACCATGATCATCCGTCAACAACGCCCGTTCCACCCGAGGCACTCTGGAAGCAACAGCAACAGCGGGCAGTACAACCGTCAGTCCGCTCCGCGCCCACCAAAGGCAACTTCCCGTACTTTCCACAAGCCAGCGTGGGCAACGGCTAGGCTTGAAGCGTTTCTTCTCCCTCTCCTAGGCACCGAAGAAGAGGGTGAGCGGGATGGAGTTGGGTCGGCCCGGGGTAGGGTTGATCAGCTGCCGGATTCACCGTGGCACAAGGGGGGTAGCCTGGCCAATATGGCGTGCCCTGTCGGCAGGTGCAACCTCAACCTTGTGTGGATGGTTAGGGAGGGGTTTCGTGAACGGTCCTGTCACAGCCTCTCACGGGACATCGTGGTGATGTACTAGCACACGGGAACGTGTGTGGGGCTGTGTCTTGTGGGTACAGTTGTACACCTCTGATCAGAGTAAAACTATTCGAATAGCCGCGCCCGCGGTTATGGGCACATTGGCCAAGACTCACCGTGATTAGTCTCACCCTAGATAATTAATCCGGTTTTATCAAACTGGTGTTGTGGAAGGTGTTGAGTCCGGTCGACGTGGTTGAGTTGACCGGGGGTGACCGGTTAGCGTGGTGTAACGCTAGTCAGTGGAGACTGGTGAGTGTGGTGTAACTCTCATCAGTGACGTCTGGTGGTTGTGGTGTAACTTCCATCAGCGTGGCCTGGTCAACGTGGTGTAGCGTTGATCGGGAAAAGCTGGTCAGCGTGTTGTAACATTGTCCGGTGGTGACTGGTTAACGTGGTGTAACATTAATCAGTGGAGTCCGGGTAACGTGGTGTAACGGTACTCGGAGGTGTCTGGTGAACGTGGTGTAGCGTTCATCAGTGGAGACTGGTTGGCGTGGTGTAGCGTCAATCAGTTGGGAATGGTTGGGCCTGGTTAACATGGGGTAACATTAATCAGTGGAGAATTAATATGGTTAAATTAATCAACTTTTTACATGTTTGCGAACTACTACTGTTTGCAACTGCTTTTATGCAAAACAAACCCTATCCCATCTTTGTACCCTATGCATATGCATAATTGTGGGTGTGATTTGTTGAGTACTATGGGTGGTACTCAGCCTTGCTCCAATTTTCCCCCAGTGTTGGAGAACGCATCAAACGAAGATCATTCTGAGGAATAGGCTGGCTCCGCCGTCAAGTTGCTTGTGGGAATGGACGCTGCCGATGGACCTGCTGTTTATAGACTATCTTTACCTTTTTCCGCTGCATTTATGTAATATACATTTTACTCTGTTTGTAAGACACTCTGTATGGCAACTTGGTTTGTGTACCCTGGCTTTCCTAGGCATGGATTTATTATACATTAATGTCAGAATTTCGGTGCAAATTTCTGGGCGTTACATCCGTGTGCTCACCTGTCGTGCGGTCGACGCGGTACCCCTGTAGCTGTACGTCAGCAGCAGCCACGCCCCACAGGAGCTAGAGTACACTAGCATGGTTCCAGTCAGCGAGCTGGCCCCTCCAGAGGTAAATTCCACTAACCATTGGTTCATAACATGGTTTCCTTCTACGGCATGCACCGTTTTACATCAATATGCTTCCGTGCAGCTTTCGCTACACCGTACCTAGATCCCTCTGGAGCTGGCACGTCCATACAAGGAGTGTACCACATCCGACTGCACGCGCAGCAGAGCATGACCATTGCCCCCGGGGCCACCACAGGAGGTCCTTCAGGTTAGATCAAAGTTTACTTTTGCCTTGCAAAATTAAACTTTGCAATTATCAACATTTTTTTGCACAGGGTTCCACTCTACAGCACAGGGGATGTTTGCTGGCGCTGGCTCCTCCGCGCAGGGCACACGTGGCAACGGTTGGGTACAGGATCCTTTTGAGGGGGACGACTTGGAGAACGAGGACGAGGAGATCCACGAGATACTGAATACCTCGCAGCTCGAAGGAGCTCCACCACCACAGACACAGGACCCACCAACTGCCACACCCATGTAGGCGACCCGCGCTGGCCGTGCCGTACCACCAGACCGACTGACGTACTCCCAGGCCCAGGTGCGAGCGTAGGCTAGGAGGACGAAGCGGACTAGAGGTTATGGTCAGGGCCCGTAGTACGTTGTACCAGTAGTAGTTCGCCTCTTGTACATTGTGTTTTATTAATTCAACGTTTACTGAAGAAACCCCTCTTGATGAAACCCGCTTTTGCAACTTGAGGAATGAGTTCAATGTTATAGATATCTTAAATGTCGCTTGATCTCTTGCATTGTGCTTGTTTTTGGTGATTCTCTTTGCCCTTGTTTCTTTGGTCTCTCTCTTTGATTTGTTGTTCTTTTTTGAAAATGGGGAGTATCACATTAAGGGGGAGTGTTGCACATCTCATATGTGTAATACAACCTTTAGAATGTGATGCTAGAAGAGTGTTCAAAAGGCCTAGTTTGACCAAAGTCAAAAATTTGTGAAAAACTTTGTTTGTTGAAATCTACAGTTTGGAAAATGTTTCACATGGTATCTTATATGTTTTCCAAGCTTAACCTTGAAAGAAAATTGAATTCTAAAGAAAAATGCCTTCTTACCACTTTTTGGAAGAAACTAGAATCTTGTTTTTGATCAAATTGCCCTAAATCTCCAAAATGAGTTCGAATGAGATTTTGAAAAAGCTTCCAAAACAAAATGTTAGACTTGACTATTTGAAATGTTTTTGGTATTCAAACTTCTCTCAAAAATAAAATCATTAAAAATTATTTGCTTTCGAAATTCAACAAAAAACTACCATAAACCATAATAGGTCATTTGTAGCACTTAAGTGAGAATTGTTGCAAATTCCATAGTAAATCTCAAATATATGGAACTTGTCAATATTTGAGCTCACACATTCAAATGGCACCTTGTGTCATCTTGTTTTTCCCCGAGATCTTGAAAGCTTGTGCTGTGCCTTTTTCTGTGGGGGCATTTGCATGTCCAAGGGCTGGAGGCAAGCAGATCGGGCATAGGCGGTCTGACCGGCGCTATATACGTGGTCCGACCGGCCTGGTGCCTGAGGTCCGACCGGCTAAGGGTAGCTGGTCCGACCGGGCCACGGGGTGGGGGCCCAAGGACGCCCATTACTTATCCTATCTGACCTTCTTTCTCCTCTATCACTCTTCTCTTTTCCCAACTCACCCCAAACCCGTTTCTCTCTCTTTCCCTCAAACCCTAACTCTCCTCTCCACTTCCTTCTCTCGGTTGGACTGGGATTTCTTCTCCGTTTGGTCCATAAGTGATTCTCCTCCGTTCCCTCTCTCTATTCCACGGTTTGGTTTTGGATTTGATTGTGTTTTTGAACCGTGCCTTGGAACCCTAGGTGAAGGAAATGTGCTTCATCGATTTGCATCTCTAGAGGGGAGTTCTTGGTGAAAATCAAGTCTATTTCTTCCGGCAATCTAGTGGTAATCCCTCTCCCTTGCATCTAACTCAATCCCGTTCACCTTCTTGATGCTTTTAGGGTTAGGGTTAGTTTGTTCTCTTGTTCCTCTCCTATATATGTGCACAATGGCTATCTTGTTCATCTTTAATTCTCCCTAGTCTTATACCATATTAGTTCATCTCTTATGTATGTGAAAATTTTTTGATGAATGCAAGTGTGCAACCTCGATCTGCCAGTTCTGGTCGGACCGGCCTGATGCCTTCGGTCTGACCGGCCTGCGGTCCAACTGACCACATCCATGCGGTCTGACCGCCCCTGGACTGAATAACAACTTTCAATTATCAAATCTTTTAATTTTACACTAATCCTCGGTGATTCTTTTCTTTGTCTCTTTGTTAGTCAATGGCTCCTCCTCGCAAGAAAATTGTGGAAAGACGCTCCAAGAAGCGTCATGATCCTGTCACTTCATCAGAGGAAGAAGAGATGGATGAGGATTATGTGGTGGAAGAGGAAGAGGAAGACCATGAAATAGATGAGGATGAGGATGAGGAACAGCCTATTTATCCTCGAGGTGACCCAACTGCTCCACCTCCTTCGGTCTATTATTCAATGCCTCCTCAAGTGGATCCAACTATCAACTTTCGAGTGCGATTGAACAACCCTATGGAGTACATGCTTCTTAGGGATCATGATCAATTCAAGAGACCTAACGACTCCAACGATCCAAGGTTCCACACAAACTTTTAGAAGGAAGTATTTGAGAAGGTCTACACTTCCACCAAGCCCTTTGCTGATCATAAGTACATTGTGTGGAAAGAGATAAACAAGACCTCGGAGTTTCAAGGGTTGCACAATCTTTTCTAAGAAGTGGGAATTGACAAGTCTATTGCAATCCATCAGGATTATGACCCCACTCTTATCCGTCAGTTCTACTCCACTATTTGGATAAATGAAGATTTTACTCAGATAAAGTGGATTAGTGGAGAGCTTGGGTGTGTGGCAACTAAGCGAGAGTTGCAAGAAGTGTTGGAGTTAAGATATCTTGAGGGTACAAAGCTTCACTCTGATCTACACTACTCTCTAATATCTGTTCAAGACCAAGCTTAATTCTACGACACAAGTGTTCATTGCACATTTGGAACCGTCACTAGATTAAGAACTATGCCAAGTGTAATCAACCGGATTGTCAGAGCTTCTATTGTCCCAAGGTGTGGCAACAAGGATGCCATTCGTGGTATCACATGGCATGTGATCAAAGCTATCATAAGTGGTCGATTTGATGTTGCCGACCTTATTCTTAGAGAGATGCACATGTCAAAGAACACCCTTGGACAAGGTATATATTATGCTCCATTCATAATGAAGCTTATCCTTGCAAAGTGTGGAAGAATGGGCAATAGAACATCTCGCCATAAGGAGTATAGGCCCCGGCTTCCACCGAATGCTCCCTCCGGGCAGTCCTTTGAGAGCGGTCAATCTTCTCATTCTACTCAACCTCAAGGGCCTTCTTTTGATGATCATCCTCCTCCTCCACCGCCTCCACCAGACTTTGGTCAATTCTTCTCTCCTCAATATGCATATTTTGGGATGCAGCCAATGGAGTATTTCAATCTGATCAAGGGAGCTCTCAATGCCCTAAATGACAACTCACTCGTTTGAATACCGGATTTGAGGAGATGACTCAAGAAGTGAGAGGCTTACGCAGTAATGTTGGAACTATGCAAAATTCTTTTGATCGTGTTGAAGGTCGCATCGATGGTTTGGAGCGACGTATGAGGATTGTAGAGACCTCCCATCCGGTTGTCTACCATCATCGCCACAATGCGCCTTCCTCCCCTCCTCCTCAAGATTGAAGACCCTTTTTGTTATTTGTTAGCTTTGTTGTAATAGGATAGTTAAACTCTCATTTGTCTCCTTTGGAGTTTATTGCTACTCGAAATTTATCTCGTTTGAGCTATCCTATATCTTTGATTAAGTTCAAGCTGTTATTGTTTATCACGTTCTATTATTTTAAATTGATGGAATGCAAATCATATTGCAAACTCCTCTCGTCGCCGTTGTGCCTCTTGTGATTGTCATACACATGTTTAGGGGGAGTCTATTGTATGATTTGCCTTCGTGTATTGAACTTCATTTATAATTTCGCTTTATATGTGGTGTTTGTCATTAATTACCAAAAAGGGGGCGATTGAAGCATCTATGCTCCATTGTTGATTTTGGTAATTGATGACAAGCACAAAAACTAGCCGTTGCGGGCCAAATCCCCCAACTCAGGTCATTTCCGGTCCGAAAGCAGGCAAAGGATTAGTCCAACCGGGTTCAAATTCAACACTAAAAAATACCAGCCGGTCCGACCGCAGGTGAAGAGCCAGTCCAACTGGCACCCTATCTCATTTGCGCTGTCGATACTAGACGCGGCCGGTCCGACTGGGTGGGGAGAGGTGGTCTGACCGCCACCCCCACTAGAACTCCCCGTCAGTACTAGATCCGACCGGTCCGACCGGGTGGGGGAGGCGGTCCGACCGCCACCCCCACTAGAACTCCCTGTCGGTACTGGATCGGGCAGGTCCGATCGGCCAGGGGTGCGCGGTCCAACCGGCACCCGCATCACAACTCCCCAGGACGTTCTAGATGAGGCCGGTCTGACCGAATGGGACAGCCCGGTCAGACCACTGAGCAACAAAGATCAAGGAAAATAGATGGACCAAGCATGCATGACCTAGTGCGGCAATTTGATCACTTCTTCGCCAAGGTTACCACTTCTCTTGATAGTACGGCAATGCTAAAAGAAAAAAAATTAGCTTACTCTACATCGCCCTTCATCTTGATCATTTGAGCAAACCGCTAATTTGTTCATCCTCGCTCCATAGCTTTGCGCCATCAAATTTAATTGGTGGTCATCCTCCTTGGCATGTGGATCTAACTTTTTTTTTGCATATACTCAAACACAATGGTTAGTCCATAATTAGCGCTTGTCATCAATTACCAAAATCAACAATGGGGCCTAGATGCTTCAACCCCTTTACTTTGTTTACGCTCGTCGATCAAACGATGTACTCCTCACGATCTACGTTCACGACGAAACTGATCAAAAACATAAATTTTCAAGTTTCAACCTCACGGTGAAAGTAGATTCCGAGCGGTGACAACCAAGCACACGTTAATTGCTTATGAACGTAATGAAATTATCCATCCAACGAGTACAAACGGCACATGAAACGTTTCTAGTTATCGTTATTACATGCCTTAGGGTATTTCAAACGGATATCCGACTAGATATGCAACTACTGTGTACCCTATCACCTGGTCCACGCCTGTGCACCCGGCGCATTGATTTGCCCATTCGGCACATCTGCATACTTGGTCCACATGCGGCTAGTCACTGAGATGGGGTCCCACGCGTCAACACATGGCCCCGTGGTCTTGGCCCTTTTTGAGTTTCTCGGTGGAAGTGGTCCACCGTGGACCACATGCACATGGGTTTCTCTGTCTCACTGACAGAGGGCCCCGTATGTCAGTCAGAGAAAATATTCCCTCGGAATATTCTTTTCAGGGATTATAAATCATTTTCCAATTTCCAGTAATTTGTTCAAACTTCAAAAATTCATATCTTGCAAACCGTAGCTTCGTTTGACTCCATTCAACTTCCATAATTCATCTAAAATCAAAATCTATCTAATGGCACTGGTTTGGGATTTTTATCAATTTTTCTGGTATTTATAGTTTAATTAATTCAAAGTTAGTACTATAGGCTAATTAGTCGTTCATTAAACAGGTTACGTGTGCGAGGACGAACTCGTTGCCGACAAGGAGGAGCCATCGGCAAAGCCCAGCAAGTCACTATCCCCTCCTCCATGATCATGTTGATCCTATATTGTGAAATAATTTGATTGCAAATAAAATGCATGCTATATTTAAATTCACGTACCCAATTGCTTGAGCCACTCCTTGTTATTGATTTACCTGCACCTTGATTGCCGTGTTTTATTCAGTCCTTAGTCATATTGTCACAGCCCAAAAATCTAATTTCAGGTAATTAGGGTTATAACCTACTACCACTAGAGTGCACAAACAAAATCCTTGCAATGTCGCTTCATGCGAAATTAAAGTTTGCAAATATTTTCAAAACTCTCAATAGTAAAACCCTATCGGCAAAAATGGACCAACTCCTAACAGTGCAACAAACTTCACAGAATCATATATGGAAAATAATTTATTCAAATACTAGATTATTTACCATGAATCAATATAATTTTTCCAGAATTTATTTCATTAGTTTAGACCCCTCAAAAATTCCAAACAAGTTTCAGCCTGGATCCTTCTCTTTGCCATATGCATTGGTACAGTCTAAGGATTTTTATGAAGATGTTAGGTTGCACATAAAACCATGGAAAAATTCCTGTAAGCACTATCTCACCAAATAAACCCACTGTAAAATTTACATAATTTTATCACTTCAATAAATACTTCAACCAAGTCCCTCAAATCAGCAAAACTAGAAAGCTGGCTGAGACAAATTAGTTTACTTCTAAAATTCACCAAATAAGAGTGAAGATTAATTAGACAGTGCAATTCTACCAACAGGTGTGACACCATGAAACCTACTACCAGGAATTTTGGTTTAATTTAATTCCCAAAGAAGTCACATGAAATAATAGGAGCAAAGCCCTAGGGACATAAACCACACTGCAGAAAAACTGGGTCTGTGTGCCTACTTTGCATTTTCACCAAAGGCAAACCAGACCACTTCTAACCACGAAATTCGGTCGGCAGTTTGAACACATCTTTCTCTACCTCCAGTAATTTTCCCATGAATTATGCTCCTCATTAACTTAGTGAAACAGCAATGCAAAGACTGCAAGTTTGGACATCTCACAAGATAGTCTCTAGACACTTCTCCTCTCATCTCTCACTGACCAGTGGGACCCACAACACCCTGGCCCACCTGTAAGCCTCTGCCAGTCTTGGGACAGTGAGTTTCACCCCATTTCTACCCATGCCCCTCTCCTCCCCATAGGAATTAACTCCAAGGACCCACATGTCATATGCTAAGCCTAACCACAAATGTGTAGAAAAGTATTCTCTGACGTGTGGGACCCACCAAGGACTACTGTGCAATGGGAGCACCTCAGCACTGCATGTTAGACGTGTCAGCTCCTCCTTCTTCTTCCTCTCTCGGTTTACAGAGCTCCCTGGATAGCTTAGCATGGAGACCTCGACCATTTCGCCTCTAATCTCGCCAGCAGAACCTCCTCCTCATCCTCTCCACGTTCCCACCGAGAAAACCCACGGAACCCCCAAGAATCACCGCCGGCAACTTCATCTTCCCCGGCATCGGCAGTGTTCGACAGAAACCGAGCTAGCTCTGGTGAACTCCATCCTCTTCCCTCTGCCAAAACATGCTGTACACCTTCTAATAGTTCCATTTTGGTACTTGGCAGCCCTAGAAATTACCGGCCGAAGTCGCCGCCGTGCCTGCCTTTGTCCTGCAGAGCGCCGCCGTGACGTGGTCGCCGTTCCAATCGATCCAGGACGCCGCCGGCCGAGCCCCTGCGCCAGTGTCATAGCCTTGCTCCCAGAAGACAACCCGCAGAAGGAATCGGGAGTTGGTGCAGTGAAGTTCGAGATCGAAATCATCTTCTCCCTCTCCGGCAAACTACCGCCGCCGCCGATTCCTCCCTCCCTGGTGAGAGTTAAACTGATTCATCGCGTGTGTAACTGCCTTAGGATTCACATGTTGTCGTGCACCCATTTTCCTAACAGCCTGTTGGCCGGAGGACGCCGCTGACGAAGATCCACTGGAATCCGCCGCCGCCGAGCCATTTCTCTTCGTCGCCACCGCTGTCCAGTGTTCCTCCGCCTCGGGCCATCGCTGGGTGAGCATCTTTGCACCTAGTAGTGACTACCGCATGCATATGCACAGCTAGATTGAGCCTGAAACAGGATACACATCGACAACCTGAAACACTCCGCCACTGGAGCTCACTGCCGTCAAGATTACGGTCACCCAAGGTGTCAAGAAGACCACCCTTAGCTCTGCCGTGAACTTCTCTACCTTCTCTATTTTGGGCCCGACTACAGCGGACACCGCCATCGCCGTCGCCGCCGCCGAGAAGCTCGCCGGCTCAGTCCTCCTCTGTTTCACCCCACCGGACCATCCTCTTCACGTTCGAACGGTCCGATCCGTTGTAGCCGGCTCTGCTCTTTGCCTCGCCAGACCATCCTCTCCTAGACCGGACGATCCGCTTCATTGTAAACTTCAAAAATTCATAAGTAATTCATTTCAACTCATTTTTGAGTGAAACCAATTTTTTTAGCTCTATAAATTTGTCAACTTTATTACTGTAAAATAAAATATGACAACTTCTGTACAGAAAATATCCATAAAATATTAACAAGCAATAGTAATTTATTTTGTGCCTAGAAACTTGAAATATTTCTATAAAATTCATTATAACTCCTTTTGAGGTGAACCAAATTTCTGTGGATTCATAAAATTGTGCTCTTTAATTTTGTAAAATAAAAGGTGAGACCTTATGTATAGGATTTTTCTCTAAAAATGGAAACACCTTTTATATACCTTTTTATAACCTATAAGTTTATAAAATTTCTAGAAAATTCATCCTAATTGCTAAAAATGTGAAACCACTTTTGTTTAACTCAGAAAAATTGTAATCTTTACTGTGAATAATTTGTATTTGACAAAAAAAAATACCTCCCAAGATAGACCTAAGTAATTTTCTAACCCTTCTCTTTGTTAACTTGTAAAATTCATATCTAAATCATTTTAAATCGAATTTCAGTGAACCAACTTTTGTCGGATCCAGGAAGATATGTATTTTCACATAAAAATTCTCACACTCATAAAATCCTACCAGAGAAGGCAAGCGCATATTTTCCACTTAGAGTTTTCCTATAGTTTCGACTTTTGCCGTTTTCAGCCCTTCCACCTTGTCATTTTTGTATCTCCCAATCCAGGGATGCAAATGACTTGGTTCTTTCTCCTAAAATCTTGTTAGGACATGTCCTACCTACTGTTTTTATCTCATAAATTTTAAAGCACATTGCATATGCATGTTTATTTCAATCTCTTATTTGTATATTGCTTCTTACCGATAGATTCTGAGGATACGGAGTACATGGAAGTTCATCCAGAGCCTGAGTGTGACTTATCGCTGAAGCAAGGAAAGCATCTAAATAAGCTTCTAAGCAAGCATCAATACTAGCTTCTATACAAGCATCTAATCATATTGAACCTATACTTTCAATCAATTGATTTGTTTGCGAAAGAAATACTTATATGCATGTTTTGGTCTGGCTAAATGGGGAAAAATGGGTAGAGTCAATATTACCTAATTGTATGCATTTCTAATCCTTGACTATTGATTCCATATTTATACCTTGTCACCCTTGGTTAAGGATTTTAGGATACTTTTATTTTATCGAATGCTTAGCCATGCTTATTTCTAGACTTAGAAAAATCCGATAGATGGAACTATCGGTTCAAAACTAGTTTAATACGCATGGATGGGTTAAAATCTGAAAAGAATCACTTCTGATTAATAATTGAAAACATGATTGACTTGGACGGATGATAGGGCGATGACGGGAGGGTGTTTCCCCGATGCATGTAGCTCCGTCTGGGTCGTTAAGGACTGAACATGTTGACGTCTACTCAAGCACCCTATGTACTTCCACACGCCAGTTATGGGACGGCTTAACTCAGTAACACAAGAGGCTGTGACCATCTATGCCCGTCCGTCAGTCATGAGGGGAGACCTTTGGAGGACCTCATGCGAGACTACACTGCGAGCCTGCACTTGGTGAATCCATAACTTGGCCGGAGGTGCCTCCCGCGACGGTAAGCCCGCCTTAGTTGCCATGCACGCACACGACTAAGTCGTCGGGGGCCCAGACATGGTTTAGGTGGTTGGGGCTAAGCGTGCAAAAGGTTCTGTTGTGACCTCTAGTCCACACTCAATGTGTAGAGTGTGGGTACCGACGGGTACAGATCAAACTAGAGTGTAGCCGTTTGGCTTCTATCACATCGTGTGGGTAAAGATGTACACCTCTGATCAGAGTAAGAACTATTCGAATAGCCGTGTCCATGGTTACAGGACGACCGCTTGATGTGTTAGTTAGTCATGTTAGCATCCAACTTGGGATATGTGGTTATGGGATTATACTATGTGGTTACCATGACTTAGGATAGTCATGGATGGATGGGTTTATATAAAGGATCTTTGATGTTAAATGATTTATGGTTTTATATGAAAGGTTTTATTATTAAATATGACTTGGTTTAGTCATGAAAGAGGATATGCTTGTGTAACATAATTGTTTGGCCAATGTGGCCCATGGATGATGTTTAGAGCATGGTTTGTGCTCATTTATTTTCCATTTTCAGAACTATAAGCTTGCTGTCCTAAAATTTCAGATTGAGTTATTTCTCAAAATGCTTATAGTTTCAAGGTATATTTGTTCAACAAACTTGGCTTTATGCAAAATCAAATCAACATAGTCATACTCCTTGATATAGAGACTAGCATTACTCCTTTGTTCTATTAATATTGTATAAGCCTTCTGAGTACTTGTGTACTCACGCTGCATCTTTCAGGTGAGGACATCGACGATGCTGATGTGATCTACTACTATCCCGCCGAGGGTGGCGAGGATATTTAGTAGTTTGAGTTAAGCTCTACCCCAGTCGGTTGCCCTGTGTATGGGTTTGGCACCACTGGCTTTATCTTTTGTGTTTATATTTTCCACTGCTATCTTTTGAGTTACTTTGTGATGAATTAGGGTGTGAACCCTCTATGTAATATTTATAACTCTGTTGCTCGTTTATCCATATTTAGAGTACTTATGATGTTTATCAATTGCTTACGATGAAAGTGTGAGGCTAGTCGCTTTCCTAGGGACTAGCTGAACATGAGTATAAGTTGTGTATAATTGAGATGGTTGGGGGATAGCTATTGTGGTTCGAGTCCTCTGGGGTACGTATCGTGTTTGGTCGCCACCATCGAGTGGTTTGACGGGCGTATGACGGGGAGGACTGGCAAGCTATCCTTATGATTATCTCTTTTGTACACTTCTCGGCATTTTGGATTTGTATTGTGAGTGGGTAAAGATTATGGCAAGTTTGCGATGAGGATGGATGGTTACCGCATTTATTCGGGTTTTATTTGAGACCCCGTCCATCTAGATAGTTCGCGTTGCCGTAATAGTTACTCTTCATAATGCACTTCTGGGGTGCCCACACATATAATGACATTGCTTAGTCATGCTTATTTAGATGGTTATATATTATCTGCTCATGGGTGAATGTGATTGGGAAAAGGGATAGTTACTTAGGGTTGAGTGATTATCAATAAGCGGGTGGAGACATGAGTGCCACTTCATGTTTAACACATAAAACCTTTTTTGCGAAAACCAAAAACTTAATAAAACAAAATGAATTTTGACTTGGGCGGCACGGTTTGAATTGGGTGGTTCTATGAAACAGCTAGCGCCGACCTTGGTCAATTAAGAACCAAGTCAAGAAGCTATGCAGGAAACGAACTGAGTACGACCGTAATTCTCGAGTGGGGATAGACCCGGTGGATTAAGTGAACTGAGTGGGGCGGTACCCTAGTCATCAGTCTGTTCTGGTGTGTGGTTGAGTAAGCCAACTGGCGCTAGGTCGGCCTAGTTCCTGGCCGATCGGGTCGAAACCGAGTCGGACAGGGTGAGATTGCCGAGATGGTCAACGATGAAGTCGGGGATCTCAAAGCTGATTGCTTGCCTAGGGAAGAATTTAACACCGTCGACTCCGGTGATTCGATCCATCAGGTTTGTTGATGGTGATCTTGACGATGCCCCTACTTGGCGCACCAACTATCGATGCTTTGTATTGGCAATAATTATATGGGGCTATTTGCAAGACCTAAACTTGATGGATACAAAGGAACATGAAACGAGTTTATCCTGGTTCAAGCCCTCAAAATGAGGTAATACCCTACTTCCAGCTATTGTGTATTGCTTTTAGATTTCTCTGGTGAGATTCTGTATGTTGATCTCTGCTTCTTGCCCTAGGGGGCTCCTTGTCTCCCCTTATATAATAAGGAGATAAGGTTACAAGGTAGGAATCCTAGTCAGACTCAACCAAGGGATTTCCTTCTAGGAACATATCATATCTAGCTAGGACTATATCCTTTCCCTTATCATGCAAGGTAACATAAGCTGAGTTCTACTGTATCCCTAATTACATGATCAGGCCCATCCTCTATCTGAGTGGCCATAATGCTTTCCATGAGGGCTATAGCCTCCACAGTTAGACAACCTCTCTTTTGTTTCTGAACAACTACTGTTTGCAACAGCTTTGTGCAAATGAACCCCAAAGCCCTTCTTTTGTCTCCCGTGCATTGTGCGTATTCGCAGGTGTGACTTGTTGAGTACTGTGGGTGGTACTCAATCTTGCTCCCTTTCCCCCTCTTAGAGATGGAGTTCTACTCCGACGAGGATTGTCAAGAGGAGTACGCTGGATCTGCCGTCAAGATGCCTGTGGAGTGAAAGCCTCTGCACAGCTTAGCTGTGTATAGTTTTCTTTTACTTTTTCCGCTGCATTCGATGTAAGACAATTTTATGTTGTTATTAAGACGTACTCTGTATGACAACTTGGTATTTATGTACCCTGGCTTTCCTGGACAGGGATTTAATACACAAGAATATTCAAAATTCTGGTTGTGAATTTCTGGGCGTTACAGTACACGTGACCACGCAGAAGGAACGAAATGAGGGTGAAAAATTTGGAAGTGCATGGGTGAAAGGGGCAGGGCAGCCAATGAGCAAAAAATCACACAACAACCTTATATCCACCCTTTGACCTAGATGCCGCACTCCACCCTTTCTTGAATCTGCCGCCATCACTCCCCTCTAGACCTGCTGCCACCTTGACCTCCACCGGCATCACCAGTGCCTCTGTTCTCCATATGTACTCTGATCCTATCTCTCTTACTCTTCTAGGTACATTAGAGGCAGCCTAAAAACCATAGGACTTGGCCCAACAAGATCCCGAGTAACCCAAATGGACATAAAGGGGCTGTTTGGTTGATATAGGCACCATCTTAGGCCATTGTTTGGTTGGCAGTCACAAGTGTGGCAAGATTCCTTTTTTGTAATCTAGGTCCAATGCGTCAGTGACTAGCATGGCTTCACTTTGCTAGCTAATTAAAGTGTGACTAGTATTTTGATGGCCCCACCTCTGGAAAGACAAGCAAATAAAGTGTAGTAAACCTAGGCAACCTTTAGTATAGGAACCAAATAACCAACAATCCTATAAACTCGTATCAACTAAACTGCTGGCCCACAAGGTGGTCCATGCTCATCATGTCTGAGCGCCATTTACCAAATTTGCATACAACCTCTCCATTCCACAGAGTGCATCATCTTCATCCACCCAAACTAGAGCATGACCATCTGATGAAATCTCCTAATCAGCTCTAACCTCAGAAACCCCATCCTAGTCTTAGTCCATTATTAGATCAACTATTTGCTTCACCATGCATCAAAGACAAAGAAAACATCTTCAGAAAACAAGTTCATCCCAATTTTATCCACATTGCACTACCATAGAGAACCCCATCGCTACTGGCCCCGTTTCGGTGTTAACCAACAGTGATAGAGTATCACTGCCGGTTCACTTTGATTTTCCACCCAAACCAAAGTGAATCAGCGGTGTTACTCGCTATCACTGCCGGTTCATCGCTTTCACTACCACCTACACACTACCAGTTTAAAAACTATCAGTTATGCCTTTTATGAATTGGCAATGATAGGTAGATCTGTGATAGTTTAGCTCAAACAATAATCGCTCTTGCATATTATTCGTCACACCAATTACATGTGATCTAACAAAAGCTTGACACACCATATCACTTTATTCTCTAGGTATAATGTACTTCATCACTACTTTCCAGTAGCTCACCGACTTAACCTCCATGTTCATTCCGCGGCTATCAGCATCACACCCGATACCACTGCATACGAATGAAAACGGTCAAAAGAACACCTCTCCCATTTCCATTACCATATTTTTTTCTCAGAAACAAAATCAGAACGGAAGAGTCGAAGACGATAACGACTAGGGTGCAATGATTTAATGAATTCAACAAAATATTCGTGCTCAACCATGTTGAATGGGTAATCATGGATGATTATTGCCAATTAAAACTTCCTCAAGCTAGCTTCCTGATCATACCTGTAAGGTTCAACAATATTGATGCCCTTCTCATTGTCCTTCTTTGCTTTGATGCAACGCCCATCTCCCGTTAACCAATATAGGTTAACAGAAGTGGAACGCCTTTACCTGCATTCACTGTACCAGTCCTAGGAGACCAGCTGGTACATACAAGGCATCAGTGGATCATTGGCAAACCTGCTTTATTTATTCTGATATAGTCCTTACATAAGTTGTAGCCTCGGACAGAACCTGAGACATACAACAACACATTACAAAAGATAGCAACGGAAAACATGGATAGACCTACTACCCACAAGCAAAAGCTTGGGACCTAGACCAAAACCCTAAAACTCTTCGTACTCGGCTTGCTCTTGAAAATACCCGTTGAGAGTAGGGTCTTCGTCTTCATAGATTTCTGAGGAAATATTAGCAAGGGTGAGTATGGGAGGTACTTAGCAAGTCATGGAAGTAAAGTGGCATGTAAGGTTTCGCAAAGAGGGGTAGGGTTTATTTTACAAATGTGACTTTTTAACGATTTTGGTTTTTTGGAAAAGTTCTAAGCATGCTCTTTAAGTTGTCGGAAAGAAGATCATGCTTTAATCCATTCCGTGAGTTGCTTTACACCAACCCACCACAATTAAATTATTCAAGAAGAGACTCGCGTCTCAACTCATTCCACAAGTCAGAGACATATCATATTTTCCGATTCAGAGCGTACTCTTCATTAGTACCTCCATATAGGTGTATTCTCATTTTTATTTTTTTAAAAAACCCTTCTTACTTAACCCAACAACTATGACTATGGTGCTATTCAACACCTCGGGTAACACAGGTCCGTTTCAGGCCACTCAGGCCTTCCATTAGTCACACAGACCGATTCTGGTAACCATTCTCAACCTGCAAAACAATTGCACAAACTTTTGTAAACAAAACTATGCTAGAGGAATCATTTCACATCCACTTGTAACCGTGGGCACAGCTGTTTCAATAGTTTATAACCTTTGCAAAGGGTGCACGTTTTACCCACATGACGCGAGCTTACTCCCACAATGGCCAAGTAGGGAGGTTCACGACAAGGCCTTTCCAAAGCCTTCCAAGATAGTACAATACCCTATAAATGGGTTCCCAAACCAAGTACCAGGAACTCATTTCCTGTACTTAGGGACCAGGGTATATCATCCTTATGGCACCCAATCAATCCCACATTTATTAGCAACCGAATGATCCTGGGAACACTAATTACTCAGCTAGGGCCGTCCCATTCCACCCATGTGGTTGCATTGTATTATGCTCAGTGCAATTTCCCAAGGAAATGGACCTTATATGCCATGCAAAGTCAGAGCCACACAGGCGACGACGACCCGTGACTAGGTTTTATGAAACAATTTTAGTTCGCAAACTCCTCGACCACAGGTGCCAAGGTTTAAATCTTTTTCACAACCCTAGGTTTTTCCCATTGTCAAGTTTTATTTAAAGTAAAAAGGGTCGTCGATACTCGTACTCAAGTACGAGTACCAGGACGACAAGGGTAACCAAGGACAGGGTAACAATTTACTCAAGCGAGGGTACTATGCAGCAAATAGGTTAGGCCTAGCAGATTTGACTGGCGAACCACGGACGAAATATCGTGTTCCTAAATATGCGCACTTCACAAATTAAAATAATTTTCAAAACATTGGTCCAATATGGTCAAGGGTGACTTGCCTTGCTCCTGCTCCTAGGGTTCCTCGACAAAATCCTCGGTCTGTAGCTCCTCGTACCGGTCTCTACGCATTGCCAAAAAGAAAACAAACAAAAACACCCACAATTAGAGCATATCATAGATAACTAATAGTACCAGTGTGTAGATCTCATTTTTAGAAAAATTTTAAGAGTTGAATGGGCTCAAACAGAGTTACGGTTTAAAAGTTATAAATTTTCAAAGTTTAAATCAATTTCTATGAATAAAAAAATTAAAGATATTCAGGAAAAGAAAAGAAAAAGGACACAAAGGCTGACGGGTGCGGTCACGCTGTCAGTGGGGGGAGAGAGAGAAGGATGAGGTGGGGATGGGCCGATTAGGTTAGTGGGCTGGTTTAATGGGCCGTGTGGGCCGGCCCATTTGGCCGGTGGCCGAGCCTGCCTCGGCTGAGCCGAGGTGGCATGGGTGGCCTGCGGTCGACCGACGTTTCGCCTTCGTGGCGGCCACGCTGGCGTAGCCTAGGGAGGACGACGACAGTGGCGAGATCGACAATGTGCGGCGGCTGAGACCGATCTCGCCAACAGCGGCGAACCACGGCGAGTTTGATGTGCCGGCGGCGAACTAGTATCGACAGCGGTGGCAGGGGCATATGGTCGCCGCCGATGACCATATAGGTGGCAGAGGGGTTCAGGATAGTGCTAGCTATGTGCGGTGACTCGCAACGAAGGAAATGGAGGGATAAATTAGGCTCTACCTTCGATGATAGCATGAATTTGAGACAACGGCAATGGCGGATGACGGCGGAGTGATTTGGGGATTTTTAATCCTGGGGCTAATCGACGTCGGTGGTGGGAGGAGGGGAGTCATGGGACTGCAGGGATTACGTTGGTGGGGCGGCGGATTGGCTTATTAGGGACTGGAACAGCGGTGGGAGCTCAGGTCAGTGCGGCTATGGCGGCAGCGGAGAGAGAATTGCAACGAGGTTGTCTTGAGCTTGATTTTTTAGTGGCTGCAGGATGGAGGGCTATGCTCCATTTATAGCGGAGCTCCGGCGCCAGTGGACTGTGGACAAAGGCGGTGGCAACAGCAGCGGATGAGCTTGAGCTGGCCGACGTGACATGGCAATGGCACGGCCGCTGTGGCTAGCGTCATGGGCACGGCAGAGAGGAAAAATAGGGTGAGGGAGTGATGGTGAGGCGACGAAATGGGGATCTCGCGCGTGCACATTGACAATGGAGGCATGCCGGGGAGAGAAGCTGTGGCAGTGATGGCCGGCTTTTGACTCTAGTGCTGGGACAGGAGTGACGGAGCGGAGATCCTGCCAGATTGATGTTATGGTGAGGTTGACGACGGGCTCCACACGTTTATAACGCTGGAGACCCCACGGTATGGGCGAGCTTCAAGCTAGCAGAGAAGAAATGAGAGAGATTGGGAGAGAAGTGAGAGAGAGCGGGCGAGCTGCGAGAGGAAGATGATGACGCTGTCGTTTGTGGCTGACATGCGGGACCCACGCGATGAAAATAGCGGCCACCCACATTTTCGAAATTTGAACTAATTTAACTCAATAAAAATGCCTCGAAAGTAAAATCTCATAGTTTCTACACGATGGAGTGGATTAAGAAGTAGATTAACTAGAATAAATCTTAAAAATGAGTAATCTAAAACTTTTACAGTTGAATTTTCAATTTACTCAAGAATTCACCCTAAATCTCAAAATAAAATTTTAAGAATACAAAGCACATCTCTAGAGGCCATAAAAAAATTTCTAAAATCTTCTGTAGGATAAATGAAATGGAAGTTATTCATCCAAATATGTACAAGAGAGTTTATTAAAATACCTTAGGGTTGGGTGCATAAAAACCTTACGAGTTAAATTATAAAAATAGGAAAGTGTAATATGCCTAATGTTGTATAAATAAAAGTTTGACATAAAAATGTGGAGATAAATAAAATGATTACCATTTCATGTGCATGCTTTCTTTTGATTTTTTTTGGGTCTTAAAGTGCATTTTCATAATAGGGTGCATATGAATTTATATAGCCTAAAGAATTTCTAAAAATAATTGGGTTAACATACAATCATGGAAACATTCCTGTAAGCATTATCCAACACAATTTGTCTACTTTAAATTTTTCATGATTTTATCACTTCAATTGGTACTTCAATAAAATCTTTCAAATCAGCAAAACTAGGAAGCTAGCTAAAATAAATTGGTTTAATTCTTAAATTTACCAAATAAAAATAAAAACTATTCAGGCAGTTACCTCTTACCAAAATGTGTACCAAGATGTACCCTACAACCAGAAAAATTGGCATAATTTAATTCTCAAAGGAAACACATAAAATGATAAGTGCAATGCACTAGGAAATAAATGAGACTGCAGAAAACTGTGCCACCAAGCCCATTTCACCATTTTGCCACATTAAAAATATAAAGCCCCTAGCCTTGGAACTTGGCAGGTTGATAGAGCATATATTGACCTACAACCATAAATTTTTCCCAACCCCAAAAACCCCTTTTAACTCAGTGAAAATATCAGTGCAACACAGCTGTTCACACAGTCCTCCACACTTAGCATCTAGAGAGCTCCTCTCTTATTTTTCTCTGCCATGTGGAACCCACTGGACTCCTGGACCCACCTGACAGTTAGAGACACTGCTCCAGCTCGCCCTCACACCTTGAAATGTTGCCACGCCTTCTCCACGCGTCGACACCACCCAAAGACACCATGGCCGACAGCCTTCACGTCGAATTCCACCATTTGGACTGAAAAGTCACCATTAGCAACTCCTCCTCGGCCTAATCGTGTTCCCTAGAGAAAACTTAGGATTCCACCTCGGGATAACCAGCACCGACATGTGTTTGATCACCATCGTTGGACCTCTGGTAGGCTTCGCCGCAGCCCAAGCCTCGGAACACAATCCCCTCTATCTACTTGATCCATTGTTGTGCCTTGTGCCCCAGGTCTTACTAGCCGAACTCATGCCGCCAATGTCATCCTCGTCTTTGGAGGTAAGAAGCCACTGCCGCTAGGGTTGCCACCGTTCCCATTGACTCCGACCATCCCAAGCCGAACTGCCGCACCGTGAGAACTGCCTCAGTCCACCCTTCAAGAACCCCAAGCAATTGAGGCCCAGCTGCTGTAAAACAGGAGATCGAGCTTGCCCCCTTTCTTCTCCGGTCAAGCTGCCGCCGCCATCGATTCGTCCTCTCCGGTGAGCTTCTTTCTGATTACTCGCTCTCTTGCCATCCCCAGGAGGTCTCTAATGTTATAAACGCCTTGCCTTGGTCACAGATCAACCAGAGCGAGTTGCTGCCATGAACCTGTGGAATTTTGCCATCGCCAGACTGTCCTCTCCATTGCTGCCGCCCCACCAGAGCTCTCTAGCCTCGACGTGTTGCTCGGCGAGCCTCCTGGAACCCCAAAGAAGGGCATACATGCGTAAAATCGGTACAAACCGAACTATGGAGCCATTTACCACTTCGTCCCGAATGTTCCTGCCTCTTCAAGCTGCTACCCGCGCGATTCTGATCACCTCTAGACCTCATGTCACCACCAATGGCTTCGCCTCAAAGTGCTCTCCGTTTTCTCTGTTGATAGCAACCCAGGCCGCGCTGCCGTTCGCCGCCGGCGGTCGCGAGCACCGTCGCCGGTCGCCCTGCCTCACGTTTCCCCTGCTTTGTCTCACTGACATGTAGGACCCCCCGGCAGTAGAGAGATCAGAGCGTGAGGACTGATTTGCAAAGAAAATAAAAGATGTTAGGTTATTTAACAAGATGTGTACTCTATGACAGATGGGACCAAGGATCAAGTTGTAAATACTAAAAATCACTCGAACTCTTAAAAAAACCACGACTCACACGTGGAGGGAGTGCGGGTTGATTCCCAGGACTTCCAGGGGCCTTTTTGCATATTGGCTCTCTATGACATGTGGACCTGGCTGAATTAAAATTTGGAAAAACAAATAAAAATTCCTAACACCTTTTCTATTCAATTGAAAAATGAGCAAACTTGTAAAATCCATAACTAATTCATTTTAACTCCAAATTAGACAAAACAAAATTTGTTGGAATCACAAAATTATGAACTTTATTTCTATAGAATAAAATCTAGAAGAACTAATACGTAAAATACCTCAAAAATAAGACAAAGAATAAAAAGGCATAAACACTTTACAAATTTTAGCCGTTTCACATTAACTTTAATGTTGGCAAATCAAGATTTGATAAATTCACAAAATATAGAACTTTTCTGTGGTAAACTAAAAATTGATAAAAATTTGTACAAAAGATATTTTTATAACTTGAGGGGTATGTAAATATTTAATTAGTATATAACATGTGTGTTAGCTATTAAAATTCATAAGTAATTCATATGAGTTTCAAATAAGATGATACCAATTTTATTAGCTTCAGAATATTTTTCTCTTTACCTCTGTAAGAATAGGATTAGATAAAATTAGTACACAAAAAAACCTTTAGGACTTGTATAATAGATAAATATTTTGTATGGGATATAAAATGTACAAAAACTTCCAAATAATACATGTCTCAAATGCAACACTTCTCAAAAGATGAAAAATACCAAATTAGGATTTTCCACACCACTCATCTTTAGAAATGGAACTTCTAAGGTTAAAAATAAAAATTTGACAAAACTATCTCTTAGGGTAACTCTAAAATCCATCTAGAGTATGAATATCGTATTTCCACCGAAGAACTCATAAAATTTATAACTCCCAAATGAAAAGTAGAAAAATGGAAATTCTTTCACCTAAATTCACCGTAGGTTAGTACCTAAGCACTACATAAACCTCATGCATATTAGAGCATTTAGGATTTTTCACATTACTTGCTATTTATTCGATCGTATGATAATTTTCTTTCTAGAGAACAAATTCGAAGTCGGTGAAGGAGTGGAATTGATTATTGCTCTAGGTATTCAAGAGTAAGGCAAGTATCCTCCCCTCCTCCTTTGAACAGTTTTAGGGAATGAAATGTGTTTATTTGCAAAGTTGCATGTGTATTTATAACTATTGGTATTTAAAATATGGAAATTGGTAGCTATAACCTAATTGTTGCATAATCAACCTTGAAAATTCGTATTCCTTGCTGATTGTAACCTTAGAATTGGTTAGAGCATTTGACTCGTGCTCATTTGGGATTATACATGCTTATATTTAAGCAAATTGCTTAGCCATGCTTAGAGTTATGCTAAAATAGATTATGATCATTTTATAAATGAGATTTTGGGAATTTTATAACTTCTGAAAAGAGATGAAGCCTCTAGTTATTTGTGAACTAAAATGATGGAAAATGTGATTTTAGACTTGGACGGCAAGTGGTGTGCATATAGAGTAGTTGCACGCCGATAGGGGGAGTGTTCGCCTAAGTCGATTAAGGACCGAACTCTATGTCACCCTCTATTGTTTACAGTACAACCACATGTGTTGGTATGGGACAGCCTTAGCCTATTAAGTTGTATATATGTCTAACCTTGCATTCGGGAGGCGGTTAGAACTACTCTTAGAGATGGTTTACGGGAGCTACCCATGTGCGTGCGTTAAAATATTTACAGGACCAGATTCATCCCAAAGTGTGTGTGTTCTGTAAGTGGGTTGCTTCTCTACTTACAGCATGGGGGTCTAAGCATGTCTAATACAACGGTGAGTGCCACATGGGTTGTTTCTCCACAGCGTCTCGGTGTTTGGCTAACCACCGGGATGACATTAAGGACCTGGACTTAGTGTGGATTCTCACTCGTTGTGCTCATACAAGGTTAGACAAATAAACAATGTAACGGATTCGTTGTGACCTCTATACCGTACTCAACGTGCACGAGACAAAGTAGAGAATTCACATCATGTGGGTAAAGTTGTACAAACTCTGCAGAGTCAAAACTTTCGGTTAGCCATACTCGCGATCATGAGCGACGTAGGGATGTGTCATGAGTATAGTTTTGTGCTTTACAAATGTGTTTATGAAATTGGGATATGGATTGGAGAATTTTGATGACTTTTTACCGGGGAGTGTAACAAGTGTGATACTTATATTATGCTAATCACTTTCTTGACATACTATACATCTTTTATTGTTCTGTCAAATACCATTGCAAATGTTTGTGAACAAAAATTAGCTTTATGCAAAGATGAAACTACAAATAGCCCTCTCCTTGATTTAGAGCTTGCATGTAGTGATATAGGATTGTGTTTGCCAGTACATTATTTCGATAATGTACTAACTCTTGCTTGTATTATTGTTACTTAACTTTGCTATAGGTTGAGTGCCATGGGATCCGTTGATTCTTCAGGAATGATTCTTTAAGGGGTTTACCCCTAGTCTGTTACCTGTGGTATGGGTAGACAAGCTTCTACTAAATTATATTGTTTAGCCGTTTGGCCTATGTAACTCTGATTTTGTAGATCTAGTTTATTTACTTATACACCCATTTATTATATACCATTGCTTGAGATAAACGTGTGAGACTAGTACTTTTCCTAGGAGCTAGTCGAACACAAGTATGGGCTTGAAATAATTAAGATATTTGCTTAATAGCTGGTGTGGGTCGAGTCCTCTGTGATATTTAGTCGCTTGGTCATCATCATCATGTGGTTTAATAGGCATATCTCGGGGAGGACTGGTAAAGACTATTTTGTTGAGTATCTCATTTATTTCAGGTTCGGCGCCATGAGTTTGTAATGTATTTGTGGTTCGCGATGTCAAGTCAGCTTTAAGGTGTGGTGGTTACTGTATTTATTTGGTTTTATTTAAGACCCCACCACTCCAATAGTTAGCATTGACGTGGCGAGCTGTAAATTACGGTACAAGTCTCGAGATGTCCTCACACACACGTGAGCTATCGGGCGGACGGGGGAGTGGGACGGTGTCACTGACATGTAGGGCCCACATGAAACTTTAATCCGCGCGCGCGTTAGCAGGCTCACAGGTGGGCGCAGCACGGCGCGGGGTGGTGCGGTGCGTCGGCCTGCTGGGCCAGATGGGCCAGCACCAAGAGGGAGGGAAGGAGGAGAAGGGGAGCGAGCTGTGGAGAGAAAAAAAAGAAAAAGGTGGCCCGATAGCACAGTTTCTTTTCATATTTTTCCAGAGAAGTATTTTGGGCTTATTTGGAGTTTTAGATTTTCGTTTTGAATTTCAATTTGATTTTTAAAATTAGGGAAAAGTGAGGAATTCTTGGAGGGAGGTTTTGGGGCTGATTTGGAAAAATTTGAGATCACAGATGGCACACCTATCAAGAATCTGATTTAAGAGCCAAATTTTGCAAATAGGTTTTTATTCAAAAATAATTTTAACAAGGCAAAAACAAGGGCATTGCATTTGAGTTGTTGCTGCCCCTTCATAATACTGTGGTGTGACTTTTGATGGCCCCAAAATCCACTTGTTCCATGGTTACTGTCAGCTTTACCTTTGTATGTGCACTTCTTGAATTTGCATTGTCCCCACACCTGTTTATAAGTCTTTCCACTCTCCTCTATATTCAGTGTCACCTTGTCGAAGTACTGCTAGACCTACGATGCCAATTTCTTTTTGTCGCAGGAGGCTCATCATCATCGTTAGTAGCAACATCAGCATCAATCTGAACTGTCTGTAAGGTACCTGTGCCAATGGTTGGACGAGCCGCTGATTCAGGTGTAAATGATGATACAGTCACACCCACATGATGACTTGCACTTGCACTTCCAGATGCAGTAGATTGAGTTCCTAAACATTTTGAGGCAGTGATTAATGTTTATCATAAACACATCAAACATTCATCTTTACACATCTAAAAAAAATCGTGCTCACGCTATACCAGGAGGACGTGGCAACGCCAGCAAGCTCGGGGTTGCAGTGTTGTTGCCGTCAGATGGATCGTGCTTATCCAGCAAGGGACACAGTGATTGCGTGAGGAGGCTGCGGCGCAACGGCTTGGACAAGTCATCGGCATGGTGGCATGGTCGTGTCAAGGAGGCGTCGGCGTGTTTGGGTCGAGGAGGCCGCCCGAGAGGTGAGAGGAGAGGACCGAGCAGCGAGGAGCCAATCCTAGGTTAAGTGGAAGCTCTCCCACAGGCCTCATGGGCTGCGTCGGCGGATGATTGGCTGACTGGAGAGTGGGGATATATAGATTTTTTTCAGAAATTATAGAACAGAAACGAAATTCCGACAAAACTACTGAAAAAACCTCTCCCATTTCTGTTACAATTTGAGAAACACATTACCGTTTCTGTTTCTGGTATCGAACAATTCTGATAATGACTAAAATGGTCCTTAAAAAATGGAAATGGCAGCCGGTACGGTTGGAAATTTTTTTTCCCGTTTTCATCCCAACCACTCCCTTCATAGTCCTTCGTGATTAGGCCTGCTAATGAGCTGAAGTCCAGTCCACAACCATCCCAGCTTATGTCCTTAAGAAGCAGCACATTATTTTGATGAATTTTTACTGTTACTAATTTAATTTTTGTTTAAATTTACAAAACTAATTTTCGGTTTGAATCATTTGCAAAACTAGTCTCTTGCCACCCTGGGCCACGGCGGGATTTAAAAACCGCCGTGGCCCAGGGCGGCGAATAGCATCCCCGTCACCCGGGGCTAACGGCGCCGGCCGCCGTTAGCCTCGGGGACGCCACGTGGATTCGCCGCCTTGGGCGACGGCGGCGAATGCCCCCAGGGGGCCGAATGCAAAATTACATTCGCCGCCCTGGGGGACGGCGGCGAATGCAGCGAATGCAATTTTGCATTCGGCCCCCTGGGGGCATTCACCGCCGTCCCCCAGGGCGGCAAATCCACTGGACCGTCCGCCCAGCAATCGGACGGTCCGTTCGCACAGGGATCGGACCGTCCGATCAAACCGTTCCCTCCCGATCGGACCATTGCCCAGCCCAGGCCTCGGCCCCCTGGAGCCATTTGCAAATTACCAAATTTGAAAATTTTGTTGCTAATTTTTCACCCCAAAATTTTTGAAAATTTATTTGTCAAAATTAAATTCTTAAATTCTATTTATTGTGCCATTGCATTTATTGAGTCGATGTTTAAAAAAAACCAAATATCATATACTGTTCACGTCGTGAAAAGAACTTGTCAAACTGAGGGTATTCCCGGATCGCCACTCGCATTCCACTCCTCGTATGTCTGGATTGGCACTCGCAATCCACTCCTCCCCGTCTTTCGCCTACACGCTTAACAAAATTTAGTTTTAATCGTGGTTTAGGGTATGTTTTTGACAGTTTTTTTTATAATCCGACGATGGTGGGCGTGTGGTTTGTAAAATCGTGCTGATCATTTTTTCAAGTTTATTTTTGGTAAAAACTTAATTAATGACATGGTAATAGGCCGGTCCGTTTAATGACATGATAATAGGTAGATGCGAGCCATTCGCATTGCGGCATGATGAATGCGACACCCATAGTACGAAATACAACAAGCGAGACTACATTGTTAGCAGTACAATGTATCTGAAGGATGGGATCGAGTCTACAGGAGGTGAATATGGACATGACAAATTTAAACAAGTAATGCGAGACCTATAAATAAATAAATACAACATAGCCCCTAGGTCATACGCCTCCTCGTCCTCTCTAGGCTGCGCTCGCACGTGCCCGCGCGAGTACGTCAGGCGGTCCGCCGGTACCCCACGGGTAGCTCGGACCGCCTGAGCACGCAGGGGAAGCACCGGCGTCGTGCGGCTGTGTGTGCGGTGCACCTCCGAGCTGTGACGACCCGATCACGTCCTGCTCCGGAAGGAGGTCGTCCTCGGTAGAGATCCAAGCAGAGGTGCTCGGGGCAGATCCCCGGCCCAGTGTCCCCAGGTGGAGGTGAGATCCGGTGCGTGGGTCTGGTAAAGAAAATCTCGCGTTAGCCGCATAAAAAGTGCAATTAGTTATGTAGAATAGGTTCAATCCTGACGTACCTGACAATCCTCGCCCGATCGTGGAGGCTGCCGACCTCGATCCTCCGGCGGTACCAGAAGGACCTGCTCCCCACGACGTACTGGCCCCTGCAGAACCCGCCGCTCCTGCCGATGTCCCTTCACCATGGGGACCTCGCATAGGTATCTGCATCGGTGGGACTGCATCGGGACGGCGACAACTCAGAGCATGGACGACCGAGCGCATCATGTTGCACATCCGGTCGAACGTGATCGTCTGCTCCTGCTGCGTGAGAGGGATGCCAGCCTGTAGGCGCTGCCGCAGTAGGTCCAGCTCCGTGTGGACCTGCCTAGCATCGTCCGCCTGTTCAGCAGGACATGCGTGGTTAGTTGCGCGTGGCACCTACCATTGAAAATAGTATGAAAACCATTGACTCACCGCGCGGAAGTAGTCCTGGTCGCGGTGCGTCGGGTATGCGTCTCGCACCCCCGCGACGTGCGCCTGTGGAGCCTCGGGAGTGTACGTCACCCGTAGTCTGGTACGGGCCTGGTACCAGGAAAGGTACTGCTCGTACCTGGCGGCTGTGTAAGGGTGCAGCTCCGTGATGACGTCCTCCGTGGCTATGAGCCAGTCGTTGATGTAGTCGACGACGGTGGGTCTCCATAGCCTACCGGCGGCCTGGCCACGCCGACTTAACCTGCAGAGCACAACCGGTGACACAATGCATAACAATACAGAATATTCATTTCCACATATACCTGTGAACGTGTTGCGGTACGCCCCTGCGTTGTTGATGGCCGAAGGTCTGTCGCATACCGAACTGCCGCATCACACTCTGCGGGCAGTGCGGCTCGACAGAAATGTCGAACAGCATCGGCGTCATCGTCAGCCAGTACGCCTGGTCCCTGGTGCAGAGGGACGACAGCCCGTGCGGCGCACGCGCGTGCCTCGCCTCGGCGCTGTACGGCTCCCAGACAACGTCGTCGTCCGTGATCCTGTCGAACTCCATGACGAAGTCTGGGTACGACTTCTGCGTCTGCACGTGAGCGTACCGACGCTACAAACAGGAAAAGAGTTCTCGTTAGTCCAAGTAACATAAAAAACCGAGACAGTTCTAACACCGAACATACCTCACGACGACACCACACCGTCCCCATCGTCAGATAGTCCTCCGGTAGGACACCCACGTACAGGCTCGCCTCGTACGGACTGTGGTCCACAACGGGGCGGCCGATCGCGAACCGCTCTGCCGCCCAGAGCTGTAGGAGGAGTGGACAACCCGTGAAGACCGCTTTTGGCTCGGTCTTCCTGCAACCGTCGCACAGACCCCTGTACGTGGCGGCAAGGACTGCCGATCCCCAACTGTACTGGGGAACAGCACCGTCCTCGGCGTCGGCTATCTCCCTCGCGTAAGGGATCAAGCCCTTGTCGACTGCGTGGCCGTGCGAGTTGGTGAACATCACCCACCCGAACACCCACAACAGGTACGCCTCCAGGCTCCTCTGCAGTGAGTACGCATCGGCCTCCGGTGCTAGCTGATCAGGCTGCGTTAACATATAACGAAGTTGACACTGTAATTCTAGTATGGACTGAAGGACGAACATAAAACAACAAGAAAGCATTCTTACCGTGTAGCTCAATACCCAAGCTTGAGGGGGGCCCGCATGCGTGTACGGGGAGATGTCACCGACGAGGGGAAGCCCCGGAGCACGGTGAACCGGGGCGAACCGCTGTAGGATCTCCTCTCACCACGCCTGGAGCCCGTCAACTGGCCCCACCGCATCGCCTGCTAGAGGCAGCCCAAGGAGGAAGCTGACGTCCTGCAGCGTGGGGGCCATCTCACCGCACGGGAGGTGGAAGGTGTGCGTCTCCGGTCTCCACCGGTCCACAAGAGCTGTGAGCAGCGACCGGTCGATACCCCACTTCTTCGTCGGGTCATTCGGCTCCACCGCGGCTGCTACCAGCCTACACAGCGGCAGAAGGCCTGCCTCCCGCAACCTGACAATCAAAACAAAGCAAGTTAGTAAGTTGACATATACAGATTCACAGTACAACGTTCGTACGTACCTAGTCGTGAACCTGTCGTCCACGGGAAGTAGTCGCCTGGAAGGTCGAGGACGTAAGGTATCGAGCTCGAGGTTCTGCACCGCCGAGAGAAACGACCGGTGGGACTGATCGGTGGCGTGTCTAGCAGCTCAGGCGTCTGGTAGTCCATACCTGCAAGGAAAAAGAAGCGGAACGGATTAGCTCATTTAAACATAGTGCATTATAGTCAGAAAATTAACAGAAAATTAACACATTACAGGGAGATTACATCATCAACGAGTGGCTATACTAGACAACATAACCCGAAGGTGCACGAGGACGCCTGCGACGACGCTGCCTATCAGTGGTGCCTTCCCCAGTTGGCCGCCTTCCGTCGGCGCCTGATCCTTCCATAGGAACTTCCGCTGCACTTAGGGCCTCGACATCTTTCGTGCACTTCTTGTAGGTATGTCCCTCCTCTCCACACCTACTGCAATGTTGAGCGCTAACGCCGGCCTCGGATTCGTCCATATCATTGCGTATCCTCCGTGTCCGACGTCGGCCTGCCTTGTTCCTTGCCTTCGTCGGATCAGGGATGTAATAAACTGGACTTGTGTCTTCAGTGAAAGTGCCGACGATGCCGAAACCAAAGATCTCGGTACTCCATGTATGCATGATTGCTTCCTTTTTGAAGTACGGAGACACATATTGGCGTTCATCAATGCCGTACTCCCCGCAAGCGGCAATGACATGAGAACAGGGCTTGTGGTACAAGCTTGGTTTCCGGCAGGAGCACGTGCATGTCCCATCTTCCTTTAGGACACACTCTTGTATAGGCTTCCTTGCGAATATGCCACGCCTGGACCTGTCGGCACACAATATCTCAAATCTACGCTCTCGTGTGCCCTGCACTCGGACTCGGTGCTCTCTTGCCTTCTTGCATTTGTCCTCAAGGTACTGTGTCATTTTGGTGCCGAACCAAAGGTTTCCATCGGCCATAGATGGGCCATTCTATCTGCACCTGTCGTGGAAGTACGTCTGTGTTTTATGTAGGATGAACTCCACGATGGCAACAAGGGGGAGTTGCCAAACACCACGCATGACCCAGTTGTACACCTCTGCAAGGTTCGTGGTCATTATGCCGTACCTTGCTCCACCTTCATCGTACAACAATGCCCATTTCTCCTTCGGCTCGTGCTCGATCCACTGCGAAAATCTGCTAACCGAGGAACCGGGCCTCCTTCTGAATGTACCGTCATCGGTGGGAAGTGCATCTAGAGCTTCAGGGCCGTCAACACCTCTAGCTGGGGGTCTTGCAGAACTCTCGCGTCTATATTTGGCTGTCAGCTCATCAAGTCTCCTCCACAGCTCATTGAACTTCTTCTGTTGATTCTGGGCGCACAAACGTTTGAACATGGCCATCAGCTCCTTGTTTCTGAACTGCTTATAAAAGTTTGCGCCCATGTGACGCATGCACCATCTGCTCTTCAAATCTTCCCACACCAGAGGGTATCCCTTGTCTGCGCAGCCGTTTCGCAACTCCTGAATTGCACGCAGCATCCCTGGATGATGGTCATGTATGAGACATACATCTGGCCTCATCCCCACCACCTTTTCCTTAACCAGCTTCAGAAACCAGTACCAACTCTCTGTGTTCTCGCCCTCGACGAAGGCAAAGGCCACTGGCAACACTTGGTTGTTCCCGTCTACTCCGATTGCCGTCAACATTTGCCCTCTGTATTTTCCAGTTAGGAATGTGCCGTCGATGCAGAGAATGGGCCTGCAATGAACAAATGCAAACATGCACGCCTGCAGAGAGAGGAAGGCCCGCTGAAGGACGCTCTGCCCAGGACTTGATAACGATGGAAAACTTTTGATTTCGGAGTAGCTGCCAGGATTCCTCGCACAGATGGTTTGCAGTAGACGAGGCAAATTATTGTACGAAGCTTCAAAACTACCGAATCTCATTTCAATTATCTTCTGTTTGGCCCTCCATGCCTTGGCATATGTAATGGTGTACTTGTACTTCTCCTCGATGCGGCTGATAATTGACTTGGGCTCGAACCGGAGGTTCTCCACAACAGCATAATACAGCTCTGAAGCGATGAATGCAGATGATATGTTCTTGTGGTACTTCTGAACATCCGGAAGATGGCAGTTGTGCTCCGTCACGATTGACACGGACCAACAGTCGTCATATTTCTTCCTGGATGCGTACATCCTCCATGGACATCCATCACTTGAACTTGCACATTTCACTTCGTACACCGATCTTGTGGACTTTGATACCCAGAACTCCCTCCCAAGTGACACGGCCCACATCTTCACAGCCTCTGTCAACTGTGTTTTTTCGGCGTATCTAGCGCCTTGCACCACTTCATTCTGCCGATACTCCCATGCCACGGTGTGCCCCTCTGAGACAACGAGTCCGGAGAAGTCCTCGTTGTCCCATTCTACCGGGTGTACATCGTCCTCCGAAGAATCATCATCCTCCATATGCTCAGGTTCTGAGTCTTCAATTTCCATCTCCTGTACTAGACCTGGGTGTCTCTCCCCTTCATCTGCAAACCCCCCCGGTCCCATGTCTTCTTGGCCTCCTTCCTCTCCGGCACCCTCGTCTTCTGCCTCATTTTGCTCCCCTGTTTCATCGGGCCCTTCCGCTGTACTCGGACCAGCCTGATCAATGCTAACCACGTCATGCACTACCACTAGGATGCTCGGTGCCCATCCTCGCTGCAGTGCACTCTCCACAAAAAATACCCAGCTGGCCGTTGAATCTATTGGCATCAATTCCCACCAAAAACCTTCCACAGCCCAGCTAACCAGTACGTACACCGTAATTGCATTTACTTGAGGATCTACTCCGAATCCCCTCATTAACCAATTGTAAACTCCAGGAAAACTTCTCTCAGCTAGAGCTATAATTCCCTTTTGTGCTACGTTGAACTCCGATAAATCTACCCCATATTGTCCTTCTCTGACATTTCCTTCACCGTGATATATCGCGAATACAACTCTATTTGCCATTTCTGTTCACAAAAAAGATTTTATTAATCTGTACTAATCAATATTCGTTCCATAAAAAGGCTATACGTATGAGTCAAACCATTACCGTTTCTATATTTTACAAACTGACCCAGCGGCGCTAATAAAGTTATACGCTAGGTTTATTTAACGTGTCAAAATGACGTATACCAACGATGGCCATGGTGGAGCATATTTATTTTTAAAATATCTACAATTTACTACTTCTCCGCTATGTTCTTCTAGTACGGCCAAATAAATTTAACACTAACGATGGTTATGCCAAACCGCTAATATTTTCATACTATATCGGATATTACACTACAAGTCTACTACTAATTAACATTTGTCTAAAAAATTGACTACATAACAGAGGGAGATCAAAAAAATACCTGGATTCGGCTAAAAAATCTGTGAGGGCTTCACCGCTGTACTTCTCCTCCTTTCCCTCAGCTCTATTGGACGAACGCTGGAGGCGGAAGGGAGAAATGACGCGCGGCGACTGCAGGAAGGGATTTTATAGGGGCCGGCAAAAAACCGCCCTCCCCCAGGGCGGCGAATGGCTATAACCCGCCCTGGGGGACGGCGGCGAATCCACGTGGCGTCCCCGGGGCTAACGGCGGCCGGCGCCGTTAGCCCCGGGTGACGGGGATGCCATTCGCCGCCCTAGGCCACGGTGGTTTTTAAATCCCGCCGTGGCCCAGAGCGGCAAGAGACTAGTTTTGCAAATGATTCAAACCAAAAATTAGTTTTGTAAATTTAAAAAAAAATTAAATTAGTAACAGTAAAAATTCTTATTTTGATCTTCCACACCACCATCTCACCCTACTCGGCCTCCAGGCCCTAAACCGATCTAATCCAGTGCCACTATTTCTAATCAAACTGGACCAAATCATTTCAGTCAAGTGGGCTCAAATTATTCCAAGAGCCAGCAAGGTGTGTAGAGTAGGAAGATGTGGCGCTGCAGCCTTGAAGATAAACGGTTGTGGAGAGAGCAGGAAGGCATTCGAGTGGGCATTGGTGCTAAAAATAAATCTTTTCTGCGACAATCACAATTCAAAATTAATAAATATTGAGGTCTAAGAAATATATACTCTCTGCTATAGTTCCCTTTTAGAAAAATATATTTGATGGTCTGGAGAATGAAAGACTTTCGAACTTAGTAGTTGAATAAATTTCAGAAAACTACATATGGTTTAGAAAACTATAAAAAGAACTTCAAATTTAAGCCATTGTATCATGAAATTATACATTTATTGTCAAATGTATCACATGACTACAGACTTAGCGACGATGGAACCTCTCTACATTTGAACTAGCAACTCGATGTGTATGTTTTGTTATTTTCTAACACGAACTTTATTCAAGTAGGAAAGCTATATTACATATGCATACTGTGGGAAGACACACAGCTAGCCCGCTGCTGTGCCGCGTGTATGCATGCCTGTTTGAAATCCTCTTCTCAAATTAGGTAGCAGCTAGGGCATTAAGTTCAACGCTTCTTCACCTTCACCATGGGGCCATTCTTCATCTGCAGAATACACGACAGCTTCGGCTCCACGGTTTGCCCTTCTAACACCTCCACGTCGAAGTTCCACACCACGGAGGCGGCGAAGGTCTTCATTTGCATGATGGCGATGTCCTTGCCTAGGCACATCCTCGAGCCGGAGTTGAACGCCAAGAACTTGTGCGACGGCACGTAACACAGCTTCCGGCCGTCGTCGGAGAGCCACCTCTCCGGCCGGTACTCCCTGCAGTCCTTTCCCCACACGCCCTCCATCCTTCCCATGGCGTAGAGGGAGATGAGAACGATGTCGCCGGCACGCACCTCGTCGCCGCTCGGCATCACGTCATCAGACACCACCGTCTTCCGCTCGATCGGGCCTGGCGGGTACAGCCTCAAGGACTCGAACAGGGCGGCCTGCAGGTAGACGAGGGGTTTGGTGTCCTCCGAATGAAATATCACGGTCGTGTCTGTTGGCTCCGCCCGTGAAGGCCGCGTCCGGGACCTCATCCGAGTCCACCCCGCGCCCGGGACCTGCGTCCGTGCCTGGGGCCTCCCCCCGGGGACTCGCCCTCGCGCCCGGGTACTCGCCCCGCCTGCGTCAGGGGCCTCGCCCGGCGCCCGCGGAACGTGTCCGCGCCCTTCGCCCGGGAGCTCGCCTGCTCTTCCAGGAACTCGCCCGCTCTGCCGAAATCTCCGGTCGGCAGGACGAAGAACACCCAGCTCTCTTTCTCTCACTCGATGAAACACACTCACACAAGAAGATGAACTGACGGAGGAAGAAGATAAACAGTACATGAGGAATTTCCACGCTGCACACCAGCGCGCACAACACAGCACTTTTTTCACTTGATTGTTCTCCCTCACGGATCACAGCGATTACACAGGGCTTAAATAGACATAGTACCATGGCCGGTACTCACACACCTCCACTTCTCCTCACTCTCCGGTCACACGACCCGGCCGCACGACTCGGCCACACACCGCCACTTCTCCTGACTATCCGGTCACACGACCCGGCCGCACGACTCGGCCACGCACAAGCTGCTCCACTACCTCCACTGCACACTGCCTCCACTTAGCGCATGCACGCACTCGCACCGATCTGTCGACGTACGCACTCCGTGCTTCTCTCCAACAGATCAACTAACTCACACCGACACCACACGACTTTTAAAACTCATACAAACCCGTAACAACAAGATTAAGTCTAACAGTGTCGTCGCCATTAGTGGGAGAAGCTTTGCCCGAAGCGACGATTGGTGCAAGTTCTTCGCGGATGCCGGACACGACGTGCGGGTTCATGGCGACATTGTAGAAGAACCACGGCAAGGTCGAGTCGATTGTGTCACGCCCGGCGACCAGGTAGTTGACGATCGTCGAACGCAGCAGGTGTTCGTTGTAGTCCGGGTCGTCGACGTAAAAGGAGAGAATGTCCGGTGCTACCTGATCTTTTTGCTCCCCAGCGTCACCGGAATTGCGGGTTGCCTTCCTCGCCTCCATCATCTCGGCAATGAAGCCATACAGCACCGCTTGTTCCGCGGCGAGCTTCCTCTCCGAGCCGACCTTGAGCCATCTCATCGCCTTCCAGCAAGAAGCCAGCACGGTGTGCCGGAACAAGGCCACCTCCATAACCGTGTCCATGGCATCCACGACGTGCATGGCCGGCATGTCATCGGGAGATAGGAAACCTGGGTCCACACTGAACAGCGGCATGGAGGTTATGTCGAACACAAACCTCGTGATAACATCTTGCAAGTCGAATGGTGCCCCGGTGGTCGCCATGCGGATCAGAAAGGGGAGGAGACCTTGACGGAGTTTGTGGAGGCAGCATGAGGCCATCGTCGCAAGCAACCGCGGGTTGCTGAGGATGCCATGAATCTTGGCACGCATCCGACGGATGGGCTCGCCGTCGATGGTGAAGAAGCTGACAGCCAGGACGTCAAAAATCTCGGCGAACACAGTGCCCTTGGGGTAGTTGGTATAGTTCGAGGAGAAGATGTGCCGGACATTTCCAGGGTCACATGTAAGAAAGAACCGCATGCCGGTCACGGCCGGGCCATGCGCCATGAAGTTGTGCCCGGAGGCGGTGAGGACGCGGGTGATGTAGTCGTGCAAGCCTCGCAGGTTGGCGACGACGGAAGGGAACGTACCCACTATTGGCCAATTCATTGGGAGCAGCTGATTCTTGGATGTCCAATAGGCTATGCACATGTAAAAAAGAAGAGGCAGTATCATCAGTGAGGAGATGATGAGTAGTTCTTGCAAGAATGGTGTCAATGCCATTGTTGATCGATGCCAATACTATTGTATGTGTATGGTAGGACGGTGCATGTCTGATGGATAGGATGGTTCATTTTATAGGGTACGGAGGTTTGTTCCCACTGCGTACATGCATTGACCAGAATGGTCTACTATATATCTCAGCGAATCATTTTTAAAATGAACGGATATTGTGTTTGCATTATCAAGGTATGCACAACTATTAATACTGGTACTTTATTCTAGCATACTCTTAACACATTATTAAAAGTCAAAATACTAGATACAACAATATATCCCATATACGCATGCATGTACCATAAGGAAAAATAAGCGCGAGTTGCAAATTTTTAGTTAGATAATTGCCTCTTTCATATAACCTCATTGCACGCCATATGTTTTTCAAATCAGTTATGACTAACTATGTCTCTAAAAGGCTATCTTTCAGTTATGAATCTGATCCATGGATATGTCTAGATTCATAGTAAAAAAATCAGTCTTTAAGGGACGGATCTAGTAGTTAACTACAGGATGTTAACGCTAGGTCTGCCACTACCAGTTGGTTTGATGCATTAAAACAACCGCTGTGTTCTCATTGGCAACTAACGCTAGTTTTGTTTATTACTTCATTGAATTCAAATACACAAGTGGAGTTTTTTTTATAGAAATTTTGCTTTTGCATTGAGAGGCAGATGCCACCTATGCCATCATACTTAAGAAGTTACAATTTTCTCAAAGTCATGGAATTGTCAATAGGTAATTGGATTGTGTGTTTGATGGCTCACGAATATTTTCTACAATATAACAAATATCAGCTTACCATGCGTAGTGCACCAAAGGGTGAAAGTCACTCATCTTGTCCAACATGGTCCAATCCTTTGTATTGGTACAGTGGCTCTTACCTAGACTTTCTCCCATGGGCACCTATTAAATATGCGATTTTAGAGCCTTACGATCTCTATCTAGCATCGTAGAGGATGTGCACTTATGTGTATATAAGTGGTCGCATGATTATGGAGTGTGTATCACATATGCCCGTTTTATATCTCTTAAAAGATATATTAGCTCTACCCCCTCCGTCGCAAAATATAGTTATATTTAGCCTTGAAAACTTGTTCTAAAATATAGCTATCTTTTTACCTACTCTTTTAACTCAACCAATCACAACCATCTCTCATTGAATTTCTACACCTACTGTCTTATCTCAATCAATCACAAGTATCCCTTATTTTATTTCACATTTTCTTCTTAATACCCATGTCCAACTCTAAAAGTCTTTATATTTTGGGACGGAGGAAGTACAATCATACCGAAAAACAATTCTACATGTTATACTCTTTGAGGGCCTCCATTTTTTATCTCGCCCTGGGCCTATGAAATGTCACGAACAGCTCTGACCAAAAATTAACTGTATCATCTATTAAAAACAGAGGGAGTATTAAAATAGCTCAAATATCTCAAATATTATGAAAAAAATTAAAAATGACTAGAGGATCTAAAACGAGCTATGTTTGTAATGCTAGCATATATAGCTAGGATAGAACATCAATGATGGTTCTTAGATGCTAAAACTGGCATGAGAAAAAGCGGTGGGAGCCTTACTGCTGGTTCATAAGTGCTAAAACTGGTGTTAGACAAGAGTATTGCTACAAGTTCATCTCACCGGCTCATGTCACAAACTGGTAGTGCCCTCCCCCCTGCGCCCCCACCCCCAAAAAATCTATTTAGTATTTTTACGGCTGGTTTATTGGTATGCACATACGGTTATGCGTAGGTTGGTGGGTTCCAAACTAGCAATCTCCCACTCATCGCTAAGCCTCCTTAACATCTGACCCATAGAAGTTTAGAGCAATGTTGATAGAGCCGAGACGGGTTTAATTTTGACCCTTCTTCCCAAAACTTTTAATGAATATTTGGACACCTTAATGACATCAAATAAAAAAATCGTGAACTACAAAGTTGTACATCTTACCTATAACTTTCATGTATTTTTGTCTTTGTCCAAATTTGTATGAAAAAGTTATGGATTTTTAAAAACAAGGGGACCCTCATAACCGGCGTTCATAACTTGAAACAACACTAATAATATATCACTGCTAGTTTGTACTATGAACTGGCGGTACCATATTTATGTTAATTTGTTCATCACAATTATTATTATAAAACCAGTGATAGCATCATCAAATATTATAAACTTGATTGCTACCCTTTTTTAAGTTCCTCGTGGATGTGGTTTTGAAGTTTGTATGTGTTTTGAACTAACAGTGAAGCAGATGGCGTGATAAGGAAGTGGATAGGAGGTTTTGAAGCAGAGTAAATGAATTGAGAAGGTTAACCATTCGGAATTGAAGGGAGTACAAACTATAAATCCAGACATTGTACGTGATCATTAGTTGATATGATCATTCATGTACAGTCATACTAGAGATAATCATTGCATTTGATCTTGCAAGTTTGCATATCGACAATAGTTTTGTGTATACCTAGATATCATTTAATTGTTTAAAGGCAAGGATCCGTAGACCCTCGTATACACATAGAGACAGAGATATATTAATTGTTATACATGTTTGTTCCCCCTCAGGATAATAGCTTTACGTCCTATTGGGTTTGTATATATTTGGAGTACAATAGCAGTATGAGGAATACTAATATAGACCTAGTCATTAATTTGGCAAGATCCTCGAACAAGGGTATGTTTTAGCGAATCTTGTCGTGGTCATTGATCCTAGATCCTCACTTGGCTCTGTCTCTGGCTATTGGCTTTTGGATGAGTTGAAGACATGAGTTCAGTTGTCCATATCTGGCCTTGGGGCCTCTGTAGTTATACCCCCTAGTTTTCAGTAATTGCCTTTGACTTGTAGAGATAATCTAATCTTGGTATGACTAGAGATAAATCTGGTATATTGTAACCATATGTGACTTGGTTTTCAGAGTCTTGCCTTGTTATGTAGTCTTGTGCTACAAGGACTCTCCCTGTTGACAGTTTCATTTATTACCAGATAAGGTATACGCAGCAAATTCCATATTCAAATCTGTATCCACAATTGAGTGGTGTTCTATATATATTACGCTAATAGTAGCCTCCGAACTCTACCTAGATGAGAGCGGTGTAAGACACTTTGACCAGTCAATCAATGGACTTGTTAGTGCTCACCGAATTCCTGTGGTTGATTTTTCAAGTTGTTGGTTTAGGCCTCAATTGGTCAAGATTGTATATGGCCAGTAGATAGTTTCCGACTAGACTCTATTTTGCTCGACTTGTACAAAGAGAAAAGCTTCTTGATACCTGAATAGTGTTGAAGTCTGGTTTTGCCAATCAATCTGACTAGTTCTTGGAGTTGTTGATCCATAACAACTAGTTGAGATTAAATTCTGACTCTTGGGCATGTTATGTTCAATAGAAGTCTTGTGGTCGAGTTTTAGAGTAGTTGTTGATCTGAGCCTCAGTTGGTTGAGACTGAATACTGACCAAAAGTTAGATTCTAGACTTTGTTGTGCTTGATCTTTTCTTGAATTTACATAGATAGTTGTGGACATTGGATTAATTCTTATTTCTGTAAAATGAGTTGGTGCTTGATTTTCGTGAAATAGTGCTTAGAAAAACTGTCAAATAATTAGCCCATGAGCGTGCTTCGGGGGTCAAGCAAAAATATAAATAACCTTAATCATATTACAACAGTTAAGTACCAGATGGAAACTGAGATTATTGGACTTGTACATGACCATACTAGAACATTATTAGAGACGTAATTCTAGCACTTAATGTGTTACACCAGTTGTCGGGATCGATTAGTATGCTTTGCGAGCAGCCGTAATATGATAGGCCACTTGGTGGCAAATAGATGATCAACCTGAGTTAGTTCATGTGGTCATTGGATGTACTCGAAAGTGCATAGATTTTACCCTTTCACTGTTTTTCTTATTAATGCTCGATTACATCCTTTATTTGTTTGACCATGGTTTAGAACAAAATGAAAACCTAAAAAGTTTTATAGGTTATAAAGATTATATACTTTTCCTAGTTACTGTCTACCTACTCATAACCGTAGTTAATGAGTACACAGTGTGAGTAGGAAGGAGAGGTAGAGATGTAAGAATTGCAGTTGCTTTTACCACTCAATGTCCTTGACCATCATCACATGAGGACAACCAAAGCTTATCAAGCCACTCAGTGGTTACGGGCCGAGTCAGATCTTCTAGCTAAGAGTAGTGTCACACTATCCTGCAAAAATGATTGCTAGACAAAAGAGATCAGATTATTAGGCCCCCGAGTAAACACTCAAAAAGGGTGAAAAAATATTTCCTAGCACTTATGAAAATAGATAATTGATTTGTCTGAGTTGGTATAGAATCGATTCCATTACGTCGTTGTTGACGCCGAAAATCGCCGGGTCCCGGTTCGGCGTCTGGGTGACACGCGAAGGCCTGGGAGATTTGCTTCACTCCAGTGCAGGTCCTAAAGTTTGAGGTTCGTAGGCGTGCCAGTCAATTTGACCCTGTAATTGACAAGGAGGAAAATGTTAGATCAATGAGCCAATCGGCTGGAAGCCGATCTAGACTCGTTTCATCAGCCGATGGCCGATGCACACTGTAGCACTTACACATCGGCTTAGGTCCGATGACGGCAAGAACAATAATGTAATAATAAACAAATGTCATGCTAGCCGATCATCGAAGGGATATTCGAAAACCGGCTATAAGCTAGATAAAGTAAACAAGTATAATACATAAATAAATCAACTAGATCCTAGCTGATCATGATCTAGTGTTACTGGTGTTGTTATGAAGGTATGCCAGCACCCGGGCCCTTGCTCCCAAGATTTTCGTCCGCTATCCGGGCCCATATACTGGTCCTTACCCGGGCTCATGCCCGGGCCCTTACCTGGGGTCGTGCCCGGGAACCTGCTTGTACTTGTGCTTGGATCGGCAGAATAAACCCATCGGCTAGCCCTTAACCGATTGTGACAATAATACAGGCAAGAACATATAATAAAATATGCAATAACGCAAATCATAAATAGTTGATAAGCTAGCCGACCGCTTAACGAAGCGAACACAGGATAAAACAACAAATAAATGTAGTCGGCTTTAACAGGTAACTTATCGGCTAAGCACTCCGATAACACCATCGCACAACACCATCGGCTTATTAAGAGTAAAGCTATTATTGTCAGTCTAGTAGATCGGACCTAACCGTTGCAGCACAGACCGATAATGATAACAATGCCTCGATGAGCCGATAGATATAATGCGATCGTGATGAAAATAACTTACCGGCTATGCGCTCCGATAAAACGTCTGCACACGATGCATCGGCCTAGCAGGATCGACTTATCACTAGCAGTTCAGTAGGTCGGACCTAACCGATGCAGCACGAACTGGTGATAAATCGCTCCCAGCAAGTCGATACAGCCTGTGCACGCGTGATGTGATATACCTAATCAATCTATGAGATCAAACTGAACTGATGCAGCCATAGATAAAGTAAATATATCGTGGTAAGCCGACTACCATAAACCAACTAGAATATCGGACCTAACCGAGGAAGTCCTAGCCGATTGGTAGTCGGTGTGACGAGACTTACCCTCTCGCAGGAGTTCGGACCTAACCGATGCAGCCCGGCTCGAGAAGCAGGATCCCGTCAAAGGGGTGGCGATGCGCCGAGTTTGTATTGATCGTTGTGATAGATTACAAGGTCCCCGGGCATACGTATATATACCCCGAGTTACATGAGTCCTTATAGGACACGATATATGATTTCCTATCTATAACAGAAAACGCTAACGAGGCCTGACCGGACACGAGGTCAGGTTTCCTAAAAGAGATAAACTTTTTCCTAATAACTATAGTAATTAACTGCCACGCGCGGTCTTCACGGCTCCTTCTCAGACTCGGTCTGCTTCTTGGATCAATTTCCATTATCCGACTGCAACCGTCCTCTTGACCGAATCTGATACAGGTCCTTACCAAATTTTGGCGTTAACACATGCCCCCCAATTTCGGAGTTCTTTTGTAGGATTCCGAAATTCTTCCAACTTTGGGCCTCTAGATTTCTCCCATACCGAGGCGGCCCAAGATAGCCCACTTGCCATAAATGTTTGAAACAGTGCCAACGGCCTCAATTCCCGCTCGGCTGTCATACCTTTATAAAACGCTTCGTCTTCTTGCCCTCTTTTTATACTTTCACATCACCAGAGCATCACCGCTTCATCTTCCACATCCTCACCAAGCTCTAGCGAATCTAGACGAATTACTGCAACCTCTCTCTCCGTCCGTCGACCCCTGCAATCTCTCCTATTTCCGCGATGGCAACAGCATCTGCAATTCCTGAGGTAATCTTCTCACCCGATTATTTTTCCCCAATCTGCAATCTGTACGAACCCGATTTGCCATGTTCTTCACCTGTTTTTCGTCGTGTTCTTGTCTACTGTAGCATCTCAGAGCCCAGATCCTGATTCCGGCCGCCGATTACCCCTGCTTTTTCTATCATGGCCCCATGGGCAGCGAAGATCCCACCGATTTCATCAGTGCCGAAACCCAACGTACTCCCTTCAAGAACTCGGCCATGTTGGTCAGTGACTGGACCAACAGCTTCAGGTCCTGGCCGAGCAGATTGCCCGGATGGAGAGACTGGTACATCAGAGTATCGGCTGCAAAGAGGATCTACTGGGAAGAATCTCACATCGGCCACTGCATCAACCTCTCCTTGGCCGATATGGAAAGGAATGAATCTCTGCTCGCATCGGCCTCGTACTTCTGGTCTGATGCTCTCAATGCCTTTCTGTTTGGTCATGGGCCGATGACCCCCACTCTGCTAGATGTGACCATGCTCACCTACCTGGACACGACAAGCTACATCAACCCCTTCAAACTCCGGTTCAAGCCTGCCCACCGGCTCCAAACAAAAAACATCGGCGGCTGGTCCAGGTATATATCTCTCCACAACAAAGGAATTGGACCGGTTGATGATCGGGAGCACGTCGCTTTTCTGAACTTGTGGTTGGAACGGTTCGTCTTTGGTGGCGCAACCCTCGGCCCGACGACCAATATGCAATGCCTAGCAGAGTGCTTGGCCGATAGGAAACAAATTCCGTTAGGGCACTATCTCCTTGGCGCCACCTACCAGCTGCTTCATCAGGTGGCAACTAAGCTATCGGCCGGCCAGCCCGTCGGCCACATTGGGGGTCCTTGGTGGTTCATACAGCTCTGGCTTAATGTTTACACCTCCAAGGCCATCCCAGAAACTTCCCTCCTCAAGCAATCCTTCCCAGCTGATTACCCAGAAGATCAAGACCCCATCTACCGCCGATGCATCTCTATGGGTGAGGCTGCATCGGCCCTTTCTGGCGGCAAGATATCCCCTGCTGAAGTTAGTCAGTAGTTCAAGGGGTTTTATTATGGCTTTACCAGGGATGCTACTCTTTGGTTTGCTTACAATGACGCATCATCATTCGAGATGCCTTCCAACTTTGATCCACTCAAAGCTCTGAACGATGATCAATCTAAAGCCATATTCCTATCGGCCATCAGTCCTTGCCTGCTGCCAACCGGCTTTTCTCTGGGCCGAACTCAACCATCGTACGAGTTCTACCACCCATCAACCAGCTCCCATCAACTCGGCCTTGGCCAGCTTCCGATCGGCCTGTTCTTCACCGACAAACTCCAGGCTCGGGGCACGGTCAGCAGCGCCCTGGAATATGATCGGCTGCGGTCTTTGACAGACTCCCTCCTGCTAGGCGCTGCCACCGAGGTGTACGTCTGCACTGCCAACACCAAGCCTTTTGTCCGATGGTGGTCGGAATGGAAAAAACATCTGTTCTGCTTAGCGCCCACTTGTTATTGCTCCCGTCTGGACGCCGACTATGTTGAATCTGACAACGAGGTAACTCTTGCAAGCTTCAAATATCATCCTCAATCGTCTCTGACCCTTGCTTTGCAGGCCGCCAGCGTCGAGCCCCCATCAACAAGCAACAGCGGTCGGCCGATTCTGTACCAACCCTCATCAGCCGCTCCGAACTTAGGACGCGACGCTCCATCTCCATCGGCTCTTCTCAAGGCACCTCGGCCGATGGGACAAAAGCGGAAGAAGTTAGCGCATCGCCCCTCTTTGAAGAAGCAGAAGACCGATGCCGATATCGCTGCTCCAACGCCACCTTCTCTTCAAGCAACATCGGCTCCCCCATCCCCTCAGGTATGCGCCAAATCTTGTTATCGTCATTATCCACTCTCTCATTTATTTTACCAAATCCTTTTCAGCTTGGGTCATCAGCTCCAGAACCTCAACATTCTTCTGACATCCTTCCAAGTGCCAAACCGATAGCTTCTCCAGCTCCCCCTCTTTCAGCACCAAGTCCTCCAGCCATCGACGAGACTGCTTCTATTCCATCGGCTGACATCGGCCCCTTTGAAGAACAACCCACTCATCCTATCGAAGCCGATGTTACCCGATCTGCCGACGTCCTTCCTCAGGTAACCTTTGTCATGCTCGTACTTTGCTTCTAATCTCTTATTGATCACCTTTCCGATACCAATTTTGCAGTCCTTGACCGACTTGTTCTCCTTCGACATCGGTCAATATCTGGAGGTAGAAGAAGCTACAGCCACCAGTGCAGCCTCCAAACCGTCCTTCTCAGCCGATGTGCGCGAGTATTTAACAAGCATCATCAGTCGGCTGGAAAATCCAATCGATGCACTGGTAGAAGACTGCGGGCCAATCCGAGCAAGATTTGCAGACATCGAACACCACCTGCCCGAAGAGCTCGTTGATGCATTGACTCCCGCAGCATACCTGGAGTCTCATAGGTTTAAACTTATCAAGCTCAGACAGCGTATAGCCGATCGTGCTGACAACAGAAGATAGCCCAAGACATCCAAACCGATCGCATCAGCCCAGATAGACAAGAAGAAACTTGATGACATGGCAGCTGTCCCCCAAGAACTCCAATCCAAGCTAAATCAACTGAAGAAAAAGGAAGCCGATTTGCTGGGAGAACTTGAAAAAGTTCGCAAGGATCTTGAAGACACAGAATCCCAGCTCATCGGCCTGCCGCAAGCCATCCAAGATCAAGAAGCCAAAGTCGCAGCAGCAGTGCGCCAAGTCATCCATCGGCGCAAAAGCTTGAAAGTCATCCCAGGCTCTGATGAAGACGATATTCGGGCCATCAATGAAATTGATCAGATCCGTCTGCGCGCAATCGAAACTATCCGAAAGTTTTTGTAAGCCTTAAACCTTTATAACTGACGATTTTCCGGAACATGCCGATCACCCTTCTGCTGTCATGTAATCAGATCGGCTCTGCTATTTATCTATCTCAGTCCTGATAATTTTTCCGCTTGTTTTGATCTAAAGGCGATATCAATTGATATCGGCTGTCTTTAGGCGACGTATAAAAAAATCGGCTTTCTGAATTGCTTAGAAATCGGCTGTACTTAACCGATTTAAGAGTTGATCCAAACGCTAGGGTAGTATTTCTTGAGATATTTCCCATTAAGTGCTTTAGCAAACTCCGTCCCGTCAAGATCTTCTAATATATATGCGTTACCAGGCACGCAGCGATTAATCCGATAAGGCCCTTCCCAATTAGGCGACCATTTTCCGAACTTATTATCTCTGGACCCGATCGGCAAAATTAACTTCCACACAAGATCCCCCTCGGCAAACGACTTATTCACCACCTTTTTGTTGTAATGCCGAGCTGCCCTAGCCTTATTCTCCTTGATTCTTGTGGCGCCTCCCGACTAGGTGGAAGGCCACCATGTGCATAAGGCACCCGATCCCAGGATCAGTAGTCGGGTACGCACAACAATGATACAACACAGAGTTACAATAATACATAAACAGAGTACTTACATATACGTACAAGGAGATCCATCCAGGACAGACCCGGGATGGGCAAAATAATCAACTGGTAAACTAGCGAAACAGCAGAACAGGGCGGAAGCTGGACAAAAACTACTCCACAGGCTCGGTTGGGAACTAGGCTCGAAACCTTCAGAGGTCTTCGTAGTCGGCCTGGTCTTGGAGGAACTCGGCAGCAGTCGGATCTTCGTCTTCCACTCCAAAACCTACTATACATATATATGAACAAGGTGAGTACTTTCGTACTCAGCAAGCCGGGAATGATGCCATGTTGGTTAGACAAGAAGAGCTAAGGGTTTCATTTGCGAAAGACTGCCTTATTAAACTCTTTTCTTTGCAAACACTAGTGAGTTCCAAATTTTAGTTGGCGGACAGAGGCTCACGCCTCCATCCAATCCGCAAGTTGCTTTTCAACAACTCGCCACTTAATGAATCAAGCATAATCATACATGTTCTTATCATCTTTTACTTCGCATTTGTTGGTCCTTTATCTCCCGAGTAGCTACAACCACTCGTTGACCCTGAGACTCGGCTACAACCAAATCTCAGCTGTGGCACTTGATGCCCGCTACACTGGCTACAACCAGCTAGCTAGTCGGCCGCCCTGGCTACAACCCGGGGGCTCATCATCGCTGCCCTGGCTACAACCCGGGAGCATGATCATGGCACTAAATGCCCGCTAGGCTGGCTACAACCAGCTAGCTAATCGGCCGCCCTGGCTACAACCCGGGGGCTCATCATCGCTGCCCTGGCTACAACCCGGGAGCATGATCATGGCACTAAATGCCCGCTAGGCTGGCTACAACCAGCTAGCTAGAACACTGCTGCCCTGGCTACAACCCGGGAGCGTGCTCATCACCGTCTTCTGGCTACAACCCGAAGACTGAATTGCCGCCCTGGCTACAACCCGGGGGCTTAAACTTTGCTGCCCTGGCTACAACCCGGGAGCATGATCTTCATCCTGTTTACTTTTCATACACTTGTTTATGGTGCTTAACACCCCGGACCACACAGATCCGTTTCTGGCCACACAGGCCTTCCGTTTGCTTACTCGGCAAACTCAGGTCACGGTTCCCTTTCCGTCAAACACTTTTCACAAATCACTGACAAACAAATCTACGCCATGGGAATCGATCCTTAATGATAATACATAGCCAAGCCACACAGGCACTGTCTCTGTACATCAAGATTTTCACAAATCTTTCCTTTATTTCACAAATCGCGCCGATGCACAAGGTATCGGGTTTTCCAAACTGTTTAGTAAAACCCATCATTTTTCCCAACGACAAACAACGTTGCAGGGCTAAGCCATTTTTACTCGGCATCGTATCCTCAGATAGGATGCTAGCGTGCCATTTGTGGGGCTCTTCAAGGGAGAAATATAACAACATCCTACCAAATAAGTGCTACTTACTGGGCGGGTCCATCGGTTGCGCTTGCCATAACCGAGGCCAACAGTTTAAAAAGGTGTAAACTAAGCATGCATATATTTTCCAAACAACATAGTTTTGCATATATGGGAAAAATATGATCAAAGAGGCTTGCCTTGTCCAGGAGGGGGTCTTTCTTCGGCGAAGGTGGCTTCGGATCGTCCACCGGTTCAGGTTCTGAAGAAGCAGAAAGAAACACTGATAAGCAGGAGAAGTAAAACACCAAGAAAAGGATCAAGAAGTAGTCGGCTGCAGAAAAGGGGGCAGTCGGCTGAACCAGGCTTGCGAACCAGGCGACAGAGCTCCAAAGCTTGAGAGGATGAAAAACTTAGCAGAGCTGGAACTGGCCGGTTTGCAAAACAAAGGAAGAAGGGGGCACGGTTTGGCCATATAATATATATAGCCGACGTGCAAGGTTGAGGCACGGTGGAGCTAGGCAACGGGTGGAGCAAGGAAGTCAAGATGAACTGACAGGGATATGACAGGAAGTGACTTTGGAGTCCAACTGGTCAGAGGAGTTGGCAGGCACTGTAGCTGCGATGAGACATTAAGGTCAAGGCTTAGGACAGGTGGAGAAATCTCACTGACAGGGGCTTCGGAACTGACCACTGGTCCAAGCGATGCTGCGTTAGGTGAAGATTGAATTTCTCACTACTTCGGTAAGTCGGCGTCCAACGGGTGGTGCAACTCGGGGGACAAAGAAGCAACAGGTCTCAACAAGGTAGTCGGCCACATCACAGTGCTCACTCGCAGCAAAGGGTCGAGTAAGACAAGGATAAGGGCAGGGTACAAGGACTGAGTAGCAACTCTACCGCACAAGAGAGAAGGTAGTCGGCTGGCCGGGGAGAGGGAAAACGGAGGCACAGCTGACAGGATAGGAAAAGAATAGATCAGAAAACCAGTTACAACAGGGAAAGGAAAGCGGTCGTTACAAACCTCCCCCACTTAACAGAATCTCGTCCCGAGATTCGGCTACTCGGCAAAGAGCTCCCGGGTACTCAGCTTGAAGGCGATCTTCTCGTTCCATGTAGCTTCGTTTTCAGAATGATTTACTCCATTTGCACCTTTTGAGAATTTGATTGCCTTTCGTCTTGTATGTCTGTCCCTTGTCTCCAAAATCCGAATAGGGCGTTCCTTTGTATGTAAGGTTTGCGTTGTACGTTGATTCTCTTCCAACGGAACTTGCTCTTTTCTTCTGGGATGCGAAGACATTTCTTCAACTGGGACACATGGAACACGTCGTGGACGTCAGAGAGTTCTTCTTCGGGTAACCTCAGTTGATACGCCACTATCGCGCGTCTGTCGACAATAGGGTAAGGTTCGATATAGCGAGGTGCTAGCTTTCCACCCATTCCAAATCTCTTTGTTCTCGTAGGGGTGATACTCGGAGATACACATGGTCTCCTATCTGAAACTCCGAGCTCTCGTCTCCGATTTCATCTGCTAAGTTCTTTCTGTCGGGTTTGGGCTGTCTTCAAGCGCTCTCGGATAACCTTAAACTGTCGCTCGTCTGGCTCTTTCAATGTCTGGTCCAAAAACCATCTTTTCTCCTACGTCTTCCAACAGAGTGGGGTTCTAGTTGCGTCCCATATAGAGCTTCATTGGGGGCCATCTGGATACTGGCTTGATAGCTGTTATTGTATCTGGGGAGAACTCGGCATAAAGCAGCGAGATCCCAGGTTCCTTCAAAATCAAGGCACATGCTCTTAGCATATCTTCCACGATCTGGTTGATCTCTCGTTTGTTCCATCCGTCTGGGGGGTGATATGCGGTAAAAAACTGAAATTCCAGGTTAGTCCCATTGTCTCATGCAACTTTTGCCAAAAGTGGGAGGTAAACTGAGCTCCTCGGTCAGACCTATCTTCTTTGGGACTCCATGTTGGCCAGATAACTTGGTCAGATACAGCTCGGCTAGCTTCTTGGCGGTAGGTTGTCTTGACGGGGATAAAGTTGGGCGACCTTGGTCAGTCGATCACTATTATCCAGATGGAATCATGTCTGCCGGGGTCTTAGGGTATCCAACGATGAAATCCATTCCTATTTCTTTTTTTTCCCATTTCCACTCTGGGTATCCTTAAGGGCTGAAGCAATCCTGCTAGGCTTCTGATGCTCTGCTTTAAAACTTTAAAAAAACCCTTTGGGGGCAAATGTACAAACTGCGACATATACTCGGCAATATCTCGCTTCATTCCAGGCCACCAGTAATGATCCTTTAATATCCTTGTACATCTTGGTACTTCCTGGGTTGATGGAATAACGGACTCATGGGCTTCTCTTCAAGTCAGAAGCTCAAGTTTTTTGATTTCCTTTTTTTTTTTGGGTGTGG